>SDVV010028722.1:0-11916 GCA_016164225.1 Gammarus roeselii
TAATGTATTATAGCAGGAAGCTAGCTACCTAGAGAAATGTATTATGGCAGGGAGCTAGCTACCTAGAGTAATGTATTATGGCAGGAAGCTAGCTACCTAGAGTAATGTATTATGGCAGGAAGCTAGCTACCTTGAGTAATGTATTATGGCAGGACGCTAGCTACCTAGAGTAATGTATTACGACAGGAAGCTAGCTACCTTGAGTAATGGATTATGGCATGGAGCTAGCTACCTAGAGTAATGTATCATGGCAGGAAGCTAGCTACCTCAAGTAATGTATTATGGCATGGAGCTAGCTATCTTGAGTAATGTATTATGGCAGGAAGCTAGCTACCTTGAGTAATGTATTATGGCAGGAAGCTAGCTACCTAGAGTAATGTATTATAGCATGGAGCTAGCTACCTTTAGTAATGTATCATGGCAGGGAGCTAGCTACCTAGAGTAATGTATTGTGGCAGGAAGCTAGCTACCTTGAGTAATGTATTACGGCAGGGAGTTAGCTACCTAGAGTAATGTATTATGGCAGGAAGCTAGCTACCTTGAGTAATGTATTATGGCAGGAAGCTAGCTACCTAAAGCAATGTATTATGGCAGGAAGCTAGCTACCTTGAGTAATGTATTATGGCATGGAACTAGCTACCTAGAGTAATGTATTATGGCAGGAAGCTAGCAACCTTGAGTAATGTACTATGGCATGGAACTAGCTACCTAGAGTAATGTACTATGGCATGGAACTAGCTACCTAGAGTAATGTATTATGGCATGGAGCTAGCTACATAGAGTAATGTATTACAGCAGGAAGCTAGCTACCTTGAGTAATGGATTATGGCATGGAGCTAGCTACCTAGAATAATGTATTATGGCATGGAGCCAGCTACCTTGAGTAATGTATCATAGCAGGGAGCTAGCTACCTAGAGTAATGTATTATGGCAGGGAGCTAGCTACCTAGAGTAATGTATTATGACATGGAGCTAGCTACCTTGAGTAATGTATCATGGCAGAGAGCTAGCTACCTGGAGTAATGTATTATGGCATGGAGCTAGCTACCTTGAGTTATATATTATGGCAGGGAGCTAGCTACCTAGAGTAATGTATCATGGCAGGGAGCTAGCTACCTTGAGTAATGTATTATGGCAGGAAGCTAGCTACCTAGAGTAATGTATTACAGCAGGAAGCTAGCTACCTTGAGTAATGTATTATGGCATTGAGCTAGCTACTTTGAGTAATGTATTATGCCATAATACATTACTCAAGGTAGCTAGCTTCCTGCCATAATACATTACTCTCTATTATGGCATGGAGCTAGCTACCTTGAGTAATGTATTATGGCAGGAAGCTAGCTACCTTGAGTAATGTATTACAGCAGAGCTAGCTACCTTGAGTGATGTATTACGGCAGGAAGCTAGCTACCTAGAGTAATGTATTATGGCATGGAGCTAGCTACCTTAAGTAATGTATTGTGGCAGGAAGCTAGCTACATAGAGTAATGTATTATGGTAGGGAGCTAGCTACTTAGATTAATGTATTATGGCAGGGAGCTTGCTACCAAGAGTAATGTATTATGTCAGGGAGCTAGCTACCTAGAGTAATGTATCATGGCAGGGAGCTAGCTAGCTAGAGTAATGTGGCACGGAGTATGGCACGGAGCTAGCTACCTAGAGTAATGTATTATGGCAGGGAGCTAGCTACCTAGAGTAATGTATCATGGCAGGGAGCTAGCTTCCTAGAGTAATGTATTATGGCAGGAAGCTAGCTACCTAAAGTAATGTATTATGGCAGAAAGCTAGAGTAATGAAATACTGTCTGCAACAGCAAAAGGGTTGTCTTCCAGCATTATTGGATGCTTGTAAAATGTAGATGATCTGTTGATAATTAGGGTTTAGGTGTACATTTAAACAAATCTACCAGGTATCATGTTGCTCAAACCTACAGTGACAACAAAAAATTTAGTATCACAAAAATATTTTCATCCTAGCTTTTCAAAGGCATTATGATCCCTTAGAAATTGAAGGACATGGCATTAAAAAGTGATGTTTTATGGAGAATCACATTAAAAACATCACAAATTTGAATCAAGAAAATAAAATCATCTCATAAAGTACTCCAAAAAGCTAGTAAATTATCTACAGCATGGCTTGAGCAGAAGTGGAAGGGCAACAAATGAGTGGGACCTGGGAGAGAGGTAGTTAAAGTGAGTGGGCTGAGAATGTGAAAAGTAGAGCAGAGGAGTTCCAGCAGGCGTTGAAGGAAGAATATGACAACGTGAGAGGAGAGGACCTGAGAGATGTGGAGGAAGGATGGGAGACGTTAAGGGATGCGTTGCTGAGATGTGCGAAGAAGGTGTGTGGTGCGCGCCGTGTGGGAGAGTGCAGGAGGAAAGGCTGCAAGTGGTGGAACGAAGTCAAACTAGCAGTGGCACGTAAAAGAGGAGCATTTGAGGAGTGCTTGCAGGTGAAGTTGGAGGTGGCTCACAAAAACTACAAAAAGAGGAGAAACAAGGTGAAGCGGGTGGTGAGGAGAGCCAAAAGGGACGCTGATGCCAGGTGGGGCAGACGGTTATGCCAGAATTTTGAGGAGAACAAAAAGATGTTCTGGAAAGAGGTGAAGAGGGTGAGAAAGGAAGAGACCCGGAAGGAGGAAGTGGTGAAAGATGAAAACGGTCAGTTGTTGTTGGCAAGTGGTGATGTACGGAAGAGTTGGGCCGAGTATTTTGTCGAGTTGTTGAATGTTGAGGATGACATTGTTGCTGTGGGTGGTGGTGGTGGTGGTCGGATGCCAGTTTTGGGAGAAAGACTTGTTGCAGACATTACCAGGGAAGAGGTGCAGGAGGCAGTGGACGTGATGTAAGCAGGGAAAGCCCCTGGTTTGGATGGCGTTGCGACCGAGTGCCTGAAGAAGGGTGGAGTAACGATTTTCGAATGGTTGATGAGGTTACTGAACTTGTATTTCGTGGCAGGCGTGGTACCAAGAGAGTGATGCAGTGCCTGCATTGTTCCGCTATATAAGGGCAAAGGAGATAAAAAAGAATGCTGCAACTCAAGAGGTATCAGTCTGTTATGTGTGGTTGGTAAGTTGTACAGGTGAGTGCTGATCAAAAGGATTAGAGACTGTACAGACTGCGCAATTGGAGAGGAACAGTGTGGCTTTAGGAGTGGTAGAGGGTGTACCGATCAGATATTTGCAGTGAGACAGGTATGTGAGAAGTACCTTGTCAAAGGAAAGGATGTGTTCTGGGCCTTCATTGATCTGGAGAAGGCATACGACAGGATTGACAGAAAAGCGCTGTGGAGGGTAATGCGTTTGTATGGAGTGGGCAGACATCTGTTGAAAGCGGTGCAGAGTTTCTATGCTGACAGCCGTGCATGTGTCAGAGTGGGGATTGAGGTCAGTGATTGGTTCACAGTGAAAGTGGGACTGAGACAAGGCTGCGTGATGTCTCCCTGGCTGTTTAACCTCTATATGGATTGAGTGGTCAGGGAGGTGGGCGGAGTTGGCAGTTGAGCCAGTTGCTATTTGCTGATGATATGGCCCTGGTTGCGGATTCGGAGGAGAAGCTATGTAGGCTAGTGTCTAAGTTTGGTAGAGTATGTGAGAGGAGGAAGCTTCGAGTGAATGTTGGTAAGAGTAAAGTAATGAGATGCTCGAGGAATGTCGATGCGAGCAGAATTAGTGTCACCCTAAAAGGAGAGCTCATGGAGAAAGTGCAGTGTTTCAAGTATCGGGGCTCCCATGAGGAGATAACTGAACTAGTGGAAACTGAAGTGAAAGCGTAAGTGAAGGAGGGATGTTAAGTGTTGGGTGCACTGAAGAGTGTAATGAGCTGTCCAACCTTGGGGATGGAAGCAAAGAGAGGACTGTATGAGGGTGTTGTTGTCCCAACTGTGCTCTACGAAGCTGAGGCTTGGGGGGTGAGAGCAGAGGAGAGAAGAAGGTTGAAATTTTTCGAGATGAAATGTTCAAGGAGCATGACTGGAGTAACGCTGAGAGACCGGATCACCAACGACGTGGTTAGAAACAGAACAGGGATGGTGAAGAAGTTGGAGGACAGAGTGGATTCGCATGTTTTGAGATGGTTCGGGCACATGGAGAGGATGGATGAAGGGAGATTGGTGAAAAGGGTGATGAATGCTGAGGCGAGTGGTTGCAGGCTTAGAGGTAGACCGAAGTTTGGGTGGATGGATGGTGTGAAGCAAGCGTTGGGAAGGAGAGACATGAATGTGGAGGTGGCGAGAGAGCGTGCAATGAACAGGCGTGAGTGGAGAATGGTTGTGAATGGTTGATTTTGACGATGCTCTGATGTGCTTCCCCGCCCTTTGAACCCCGCTGTCGGGATGGTCGCAGGTGGGGGGGGGCCCGGCCAATATGACGCGGCGGGGGTAAACCAGTGAAAACGGTTGAGCCCTGCTGCTGACGACAGATCCTCTGACTGCACTCGTGACCTAGAGTGTATGTTGAGGGCGTACCGGACAGACCCTTTAGCACAAAAGGGCTAAGTTGAGTGAGTGTGAGCATATGAGGGGGTGAGGTGCGACTTGCCGTCGGCCACCCCCCTTTCTGGGGGATGCGGCCTAGTGTCTGTATCTGTATGGCTTGATTACTTTGAAAGTTCAAGAGGAAAGACTATTTGATATATATGGAACTTTTGTTCACATACAATAATTGAAATTTGAAAGTTCAAGAGGAAAGACTATCCTATAGCTATAGTTCTATGGAACTTTTATTTACATACAATAATTAGACTTTAAAAGTGTAAGAGGAAAGACTTTTCATTATAAACGGAACTTTTGTTTACATACAATAATTAAATTTTGAAAGTGTAGGAGGAAAGACTATTCATTTTGCAAGGAATTTTTGTTTACATACAATAATTAGATTTTCCCTGATTTCTACAACTTTTAGTATTCAAATTTAGAAAGGAAATGTTCATTTAATTCTAGTTATATACAAGAGCTTTCAAATTATAGATGATAACTTCAAAACTATAGAGGGATTAAGAAATTAAATGTCATAACCATGAGTTCAACTGTAAAAATTACCTTTCCTTCATGATGTAGTAGCTACTCCACATGAGCTTTCAACAGATGTAGGTACTGCATGTAATAGAAACTTCATAAATGGAGGAGGAATCGGAGTTTCTGATTTTTTTCTTCAAATCGTCATTCTCTGACTTTTGATTAACACATTTAGGAAAAATTTACCAATATAATTGTAGTACTCAATGGTACCTTTCCACTGATGCATTGTACAACATGATAGCTTTAAAGCTGTAAGTGGAACCCTCCCCTCCAAAAAAAAAAGCAAATCAAAATAAATTGCACTCATTTAAAACAAATTATAAAGAAAAGAATCCATAAAATAGTAGCACTGAATGAGTGCTTTCAAATGATGTAGCTAGCTGCATTTTATGAAAACTTCATACATGTAGGAGAAGTTCCAAAATTTGTCAGCATTTGTTACAACAGTTGGACATTTTTATTTGGAATACAGGTTCAAATCCTTTCAAATGCTTTCTGATAAATAGACAACATCACTGTGTCAAATCATCTCTCCCTACTGGAGCTGGAAGATGTAACAACATTAAAAGAAACACTTGGCTACATGGCACTTTCCTTCAAAATACCTTCATTTCAACAGCTAGAGCAAAGGCATGACTAACAAGCTGTAATGCCTTCATAATATTGGTATTAGCTTGAAAAACTGAATTAAGCTGTCTTAGCAATATTGAGAAGCTATGATGGCAGGAAGAGAATGTGGCCATTCTAGGAACTGAATTAAGCTGTCTTAGCAATATTGAGAAGCTATGATAGCAGGAAGAGAATGTGGCCATTCTAGGAACTGAATTAAGCTGTCTTAGCAATATTGAGAAGCTATGATGGCAGGAAGAGAATGTGGCCATTCTAGGATTTTTTTTTACACTTTTACAAGAGATTTGTTCCAAAAAATCTAGTGAGGAGTAGTTAGAAACTTACTCTGAGGCCAAGCTTTGTGGTGAAGTTAACAAAGGCAAGGTGAGGGAAGGCCTCTGACATAGTGCCAGTGTCAGGGATGTCGTGTCTCAGTTTGACATCCTGCAGCGTAAAGTAGGCAGTGGGGCCGTTGGGGAGGTGGCTCACTACTATTTGATCTGGTCGACCTCTGGCAGGGGGGAGGGAGGAACATTCAACATGAGTGTCTTGTCATGAATTAAGTTTAAACAACATTAATATTTTGCTCAAATAGAAGATCACAGGAGATTGAGACTCAGTCTCGCCTGGACTGACTCTGGAGAAGTGTCAATTGCATAGTTGGTTACCCTGACAGCTAACAACTTCAGTCACACTTACTAACAAAAAGAAATATGCATGGGTTGTAAACAACTAAACATATTAAACTACAATGAGGCAATTGTGTAGACACATTCATCTTTGTAGTTACAATGACTGCATATATCCAGTTTCCAGTGATGTCATTGACAGAATACCTAGACAGTTCAAACTACTGAGAACAAGACATAGCTATCGTAAAACTAGTGAAACACTGCTAGGTCACACAAAATTCTACCTTACCTGGTTTCGTGGAGAATAATGACATCTGTAAAGCCATTGACTTTGGCACTGCTGAGCAACGATTTTAGATCAAAATTACCACGGTTCATACGCTCACAATTTGGGAATATAAGCTTCATTTCCTGCAACAATAAATAAACAAAAATATATTCTTCTGCCCTATCAATCCAGTAGCAAATGTGGTTAGTAGTTTATAGCTTGCAAAATTCAAATAATATTACAGTTCATTAACCATCAAATATAATAGAATCCACTAAGTGTTCCTCAGTGTTGCACTAATGAATGAATCACAAGCTGACTCAAGAATAATTAAATTAAGCTATAGAGCTACCAGAACTAAAATAAATAATTGAAAGATAATGTTAACACCTCAAAGACAATCCTTAAATCCAAAGACATTTGTTCAACAAGTAACAATTGCAGTTTGCCATAAATCACTCATAGGTTGCAGTTGTATGATATACATCATGCCATACCTTACTAACCTTAGCAAACATTTTTAACCTAGAGGAGGGACTGTGTGAGGTGGTCAAAAATATTTTGGGGTCCTCGACCCCTGCGAGTCTGTACTCATTGTCGATGTCTGAGGGCGCACCGCCCGCGTCGGGCCCCAGCATTCCCGCCACCTCCGCGCCGCCGTCGTCCCACTGCATCGAGTTGGACACGGCGGCCGCCAGCTTCTGCACGTCGCCGGGAAGCTCCTTCTCCTCTGGCATTAAAGGGGCAGACAAAGCAGAGGATATTAGAACAGAGACTTTATAGCAAGTTAGTAAAACTTGGATTTGCTGGTGATTATTTGCTTTCAAATTAGATTTCAGGGGAGAACCCCAACCTTAGGAAAATGAACATCATCAAACAAGGAGAGTCTTAGTCTAGTGGCTATAATGTGTTGTGAACATGATCAAATAATTGGAATGTGCTATTGCAGTACTGGTCCCTATCTTAGCAATGGAGTATAATTTAGTTCTAAAAATAGATTAACCACAACAATAAAGAGCAGTGTAAAAATTGAGGTCGAGGAAACCAGATGTCATTAATGGACTTGATGGCATCTACAAACTCTTCCAAAAGGATAAGGATGAAAGTGTCTGTTGAGAAATGACAAAGTTTTGAAGTAATCTACCAAACCAGGAAAATTAACAAGCTATGCCAAAAGACTGTGGAGAAGATGAAATTATCAAAAAAGCTATTGCTCCACAAGTGATAGTTGATTACTTAGCTAACAGAAAACCCATCCTTGTTCAATCAACCACAGCCAGACACACATAAACCAAGAAAATTAGTCAATAGTATTAATATTGAATTAAGTGTTAGAACTAGCATGTAGCACTGTAATATTACCAGCTATTAATTTTCCCATTCTTTCCTTTCTGGCTTTCATCTGAGCCAGCCGGTGCTCATTTGCTTTCTGGTACAGAAACTCCCTCCTTTGGCGAGCCTGGGATCGTCTTGAAAAGTCACTCTGATGAAATTTGGCAACAAATTAGTTGATAGGTTAGATACTCAGAAATTTGAAAAGCATAACATCAAATTTCAAAGCAAGAAAAAAAAAACATCAATTTAAATATGCATGCAACTACTTGTATCTTGATACCATACAATCACAAATAAATGATCAAGTTGAAGCTTTCACCGAGTCCTTCCAACTGATACAGTCAGCTACCTGTAAACTTTCAATTAAATTTCATAGCTATTCAGAGCAGATGGATAATTGAATAAAACTTCTTTATTGATTTAGTGGAAGGTGCCTGACATTCCAAGCAACTTTGCAATGAAATGAGGGATAAGAAATGAACATTAAGCCTTAGCCAAAATGAAAGTTCAGAAAATAAGGACAGTTAAAACTGTATGGAAAATAGCAAAATTATTGAGCAGAAATGGAGAGCTAACTATTACTAAGCCACTGCATTGGAAATAACTACCTCCATAAATAGAATTAGTTACAGAGAACAAAAGCTTCACAAGAATTACAACAATTCTCAAATTCTTATAGGTACATGATGATTGCTAGTGATTTGCAATTATAGTCAATAGCTTTCTGAACTTGTATTGTTTAAGAATTTAAGATAGCTACAAAGCTAATGCAGATACTCAATAAAATCACTAGCCAATTTCAATATTTGGAATAGTTGTTTTCTATGAATAAATGAATAAATTGTCCTCTAGCATTTTCATACAGTGAGATGAACGTAGATATGCAGATACTTGCATTTACAGGTAATAACAAGAGTAAATTTGTACTCACCATTGCAACGAACTTGAAGCAAGTAGCTACCTGAATCGATCACAATTTTTTGTATGCTAGTTTCTATCTAGCAAATGAAGCACTACTAAGTTAGCAACAACAAATTGCTGAAATAAGAAGATAGAGAGCTACACACAATAGCTATCTCAGAAAAGTTAGTACATTAATAAATATTCATCAACTGAAAATAAGCAATTCAACTCTGTGGAGTGATTAAATAATAAAAAAATGAACTTAATAAATTATCAGGCATAGCAACAATTGATAGGCTATACAAGTACAATACATTTACGCCAATAGTTTTTATGACAAATTAATTAAGTACATCTAGCCCATGTTAAAAAAAAAGTTGCATCTACCCAGGGTGACTCCTTCCATCTTGTTTGAATGTTGGAATGATTCAAAAAGAAACATGCATAGCCACTGTTGTTACTTCACCATAAAAGAGTGAGTTATACACAGAAACTGTGCAGCGGGCCATTTACCCTTGGCCTGGGTGGACACCCAACTTCCATAACCATTATATATCTCTTGCAATTGAGAAAAGTAAAAAATGTAGAATGTCAATAGAAACAGCATGTTTTTATTAGTATACCTTAGATTAGATTCATAATGCAGGTAGTAGCTACAAAAAACTTTGCTTCTGACAGGAAATTTTTACGGTGTCATAGATTGAAATAATTGTGACCCTCAAGTATGATTAGATGCATGAACACAGGTAAAATCATTAAAAATACTTGAAGATAAAATAACACAAGTAGCTAAAGGAGAGATTTTCATCATTTCAAGAGAATTCTTTAGTGCAGTAGTAGACCTGGGATAGGCTGAACAGTCCATTACATCAATACTACAAAATAAAATGTTACCTAGCCCAGCCTTGAAGAAATGCCCACCATTCATGGGCTGTCAGCCACTGAAGGCTCCAATAGAGGTTGCTGCCCCCTTTGAAACCACCTATGGTGGCAAAAAAGTTGCAGTCAGTTGAAATAAAAGCGAAGGACATGTTAAGTTGAAGATATAAAGCCACTCTTCAAAATAGAAACATCAGAAGCATGAACAACATCAACAGGCAATTAGTTTCACAAAGCTATTCATCTAGTTAAAAACAGGTCTATTTTATTGAAGCAGCAGCAAGGAGGATGAAGATTCAAACCATGCCTGCCTGTATGAGCATCAGGAGCCGTCATAAACGTTCTGGACAAACCCACATTTACACCATTTCCAGCAGAAAATGTTCTGTAGTATTAATGAGGTCAGATTCTACTCACCTCCCATAAATTGATAGATACAGGGTTGAATCCGCAGAAAAGGGATGGTTGATGGCAAGCCGCACATAACACTTCTCTCATGCACTCAAATGCAAACTTAGCCCATTGGTGCTACAGAGTTGGGCCAGGACCTGGAGTGGTTGGTTGTGGTGCGTGTTTGTGTGTGGGTGTGTGTTTGTGTCTGTCCTGATGTGTTGCTTCTTCGTGTGCTTCTTTGTTGTACAGTGTGCTGTTCTAGAATTTATTAGTTAATTTTTTTGTTTTTGTCATTCATGCGGATGGTTCATGTGAAAGCCAATAGAGCGTACTAATTCAAGTTCCTATACCTGTGTTAACATTGCTGTTCTCAATAGCATACTGGCGCGCATGGCTGTGCTGGCCTCCCCCGGCTCTGCTGTTCCCCACTTGCTGTGGTCCTGCTGGAGGGGGCTGCAAAGGTAAGAGACAAAGGTAAGAAAATCACACTTTGGGTCAGGAGTGAGGTTTGAGTTGTGTCAGCAACAGGTCCCAACAGGATCTACTGGTTTACATTTGCTGCATCATAGTTAATGGGCCCACCCATGCTCATCCAGTTTCTTAACAAGATGCCAAGATTGGGAATGCACATCAGGATTGCATCAAAAAGAGGTCAATCCTAACCATTCTTCCTTCTGTGAGCGTGGCTCCCTTGTGTGTTCCTTCCCTTGACTGGAGAAGGGGTGGGGTGCGCTGGGGGTCTAGGGATGTTCAGGTATATATACATTTCATAGCCATCTTATGGCTTGTTGTTTGAAGGTACATCTTCAGTATCTTCGGTATGTAACCCCACTTCTGGTCAGCCTTTCTGCTGTTCAGGAAGTCTCCTGTCAGTGAAAAGGGTGAGAGTTGTCAAGGTAAAGCCCCCACTATCCAAGGTCTGGGGTGAGTGCTGCTCAGGTGTGTTAAAACACTGAAAATTTTCTAATGGCTCTCCATTCATGTTGACAGACACTGATCCTGCTCCTATCAACATTCCTCAAACATTGCAATACATTACTTTAACATGCATTAACTCTTAGTTTCCTCTTCTACATACTCTACCAAACTCCAACACTAGCCTACACAATTTCACAGAATCTACCACCAGTGCAGAATGATCAACCAACAATAACTGATTCAACTGCCAACTCAGCCCATTTGCTCTCAACAACTCTAAGCCCTGACCATTGTCCTCATGTTTACCTCCTAACCACTCCATCCATGTAGCTACAGATTTAACAGCCAGGGAGGCATATCCAACCTTGTCACAGGCCACTTTCACTGTAAACCAAGCACTCAAATTGCTCTCAACTCAGAACATGCTCTGCTGCTAGCAAAGAAACTCAGAACTGTTTTCAACCAATTCCTGCTTACTTCATACAAATGAAACCCCATCCACAGCCTCCCTGTCAACCTCATTGTAAACCTTTTCCAGATTCATTAAAGCCCATAATACAGTTCTTTTTCAAGGAGCAGTATACAAGCTGCCTGGAGCTATGATTGTACACCTCATGCTCCTGAGCAGGCTTTGACTAAGCATTTTTTCAGATCAGCCCAATTAAATTGAGTATTTTTAGAAGAGATGTGCAAGGTTCTGGAGCAGATGAAACCTATGCAGAATGATAACTTGAGAGGTCTGGGTTTCTCACCTTGGTTGCCCCAAGACCACCCCACACCCCAGCAAGGCCAGAGTGCAGAGCATGACAGGAGGCACAAATGCCACAGCAGGCCAGACTGCAAAGACCGGCAAAACAATGGAGCGGGAAAAACTGGAAATTTGTGCTTCAGGCAACTGATCATACAGCAGTTCTGTTGGTCACAATATAAAACATACACATTCATATATACACACATATACAG
>SDVV010028723.1:0-11916 GCA_016164225.1 Gammarus roeselii
CGCATCCAACTTTTTGCCTAGGGGATCCCTACGGCTCGCCCCCACAAGAAATTTGGAATAATACTAATCCTACCAGAACCGAATAAAAATATATAACGTGCAACAGTTAGTGACCAATTATACTTCACTACAAATATCTAAAGAAGAAAAAGGTTATATATAAATACAATGAATATCATAAATACAGTACAAATTAAAGTGTTCATAACATTAACCTTGCCAATCAAGGCCGTAAGCCTGCTCCCATCCCGCCGTTCCCCTTCCGTTCCCCTTCCGTTCCCCTTCCATCCCTCTCCCCTTCCGATCTCCCCCCCCCCTCTCCCCCCCGTCCGTTAGCTGACTTGGGGCACCAAACCAGTTCCGGAACCCTCTGCCCCCCGCCCCCCAATTCTGCGCGAACCCCGCGTACAAACCGGTTGAGTCAAAACTAACTCTTTTATCCCTATCTAATTCCTTCACAGGGCGATTTTCGCTCTTGTATCTACTACTGTCATTTACAAGTTGATGGAAAGTTTGATAACGGATAAAATTACAGAATTCTTAGAATCAAACAAATTGATTGGCGACTCCCAGCATGGCTTTAGACAAAACCGTTCCTGTCTTACGAAACTGCTACTATTTTTCAGAAACATAATCGAAATTCACGACCCAAAGTCTCCAATCGATATCATTTACCTTGACTGCCAAAAGGCCTTTAATAAAATCCCCCACAACCACCTAATTAGTAAATTGCACAACATCGGTATTCGAGGCGAGCTTAACAACTAGATAAAATGTTGTCGGTCTAGTTGTTTTAGTACAATTTATTTTTTCAGGTAGGATAAAGACTCAGACGGAACGAAATGAATCCCCGCCCACAACCTCTCAGAACCTCATGAGTAATATGTACACACGTCAGTACGCACATATAGTATCGTCGAAATTTGAAGGTTTATAGGTACGCGGTAAAGGTCAACAACAGAAACTATATATGGTCTGCGCACGCTTGAGCGAGCACGGACTGAAAAAAAACTTATTCACAAGATTACAAACAGGAACTCTCGCACAAGTACACTAGCATAACTTTATTAAATTGTGGATTGTGAAGAGGAAAGAAAGAGAAGGTTCATCTAGGGTAAAAATCTGCTCAGATAATTGACATCATACTTATAGTTTAGGGAGATAGAGTGGGGGCGAGGCAGAGGTCCCTTGGGTCCGTCCCAAAGGAGCCCGATAGGTCCCGAAGGGTAATCTAAGTCCCCAGGGTCCCCCGAGCTCCCCGCGTTCCTTGAGTCCTCTCGTCTCAGCTCATCTCGGCTTGTCTCGAATCATTTCGGCCAGTCTCGGCTCGTCGCACCCAACTCGACTTGCCTCAACATGTTTCGACTTATTTCGACGCACCTCGACCAGCCTCGACACGGTTCTCCTCCTCTGCGTCAGCAATGCTGTGGATTGTAATAACTAATTTCTCTACTCAAGCACTCCACATTTATACATTCATCTGTGTATGGGTTTTACAGCATTGGGAGGGGAGCAGAGGTTCCGGAGTAGTATAAAGTTGTGCGAAACGCAAGTGAAGGATTATAGATAGGCGTTAATTAGCGGTGGGCGGGCGGGGTAGGGTGCGATACATGCAACCTGACTCAATCGGGCGTACGGGGGTTCACGCAGAAACGGGGGGCGGGGCGGAGGGTACCGGAACTGGATTGGTGCCCGAGTCAGCTAACGGACGGGGGGGGGGGAAGCGGAATGGGGACGGACGGATTAACGGACGGATGAACGGACGGATGGACGGACAGCGTTCGGAAATGCATTGCCAAGGCTTATAATTTGAACATTTAATTTGTACTGTATTTTGATATATATTGTATTTATATATATGTTTTTTCTTCTTTAGATGGTTGTAGTGGAGTATAATTGGTCGCTAACTGTTGCTCGTTCAATATATTTGTTCGATTCTGGTATGAATAGTGTTATAACAAGTTTTTTGGGGGAGGGATTGGTGCGGTAGAGAAACTCCCCAAGTAGAAAGTTGGATGCGCTCCTGGAAAATCAGGTGAGTTTGCTCTTGCCTGTTCCTTGTCTTATAAATTTGTTTCCGTAGCACGTTTGCTACGTTGTGAGTGTATATATCGTTTTATATTTATTGATGGTTTATTGTTTCTGTATATTTTTTCTGTGAAAATATATGTTGTTATTCTTATCTAGTTGTGGTATATATGACTCATTTGATGCTTGATCTGTGGGTTCGTAGCCGTTGGGGGGGGGGGTGAGATATTTTTTGTCTGTTTTGTTCATTTATCACTATATATTTTTTTATAGGATTAGTGTGGTATGTATGTTTTATAACTCAATTTGCAGCCTAAGTGTGCGAACGGCCCTGTACGGTACCAACCTGATATTGAATTTTAGGCAATGTTTTGCATCTTCCACATTATTATTTAAAGAGGTGTTAATTTATCCCTGTTTTGGACAGAAGTTGTGGCTAATTTCATTAGATTTTTGTAAGTACTACACCGTATTTACTATTGGTTTCAGTCATGTCCCTCGTATGTCATGGTATCTTATTCACATTAGTTATTTGTTTGGTTACATGCTACTTTTTTCTTGTTTGTCACGTTTTTAATGTATGTGATGGGTATGCTAGAGAATTTATTCTTCCTGCTTTGTTATAACTCGTGAGTTTTAGTATAGGTCTTTCAGTTTTGTATGTTCTCTGTTGAATTCCCATCTTCAATGCAATCTGTTGGTTATTCAATACAATATCGGAATATATTACGTTTGTATCTACAATATAGAACATTATTTCAAGTTTATTTTGGTTACATAATGTTCATTTTTTCGTGTTTTATATATCTTCTTTCATCCTAATACAATACTTGATGTGGGTATTATAGATATAGAACAGACGATTTGTTACAAACTTGGTCTTGCTGTTAGGGTATTGTATATTTATTGTACGACCGTTCTCCCATATTTAGGAGGAGTTAGAGAGTCCCCTAGGCAAAAACCCAAGTTATGTTTATGCCTGCTTGTATTAGTAAACCGATTTATTAGGATGGATACCATAATGTATTACACTTTTAATGTGAATTATAGCAGAGTTGAGAATTTTATTTAGCTATTTTATATATGTTATTGTTGTAGTTTTTTTTCCTCGATAATCATAGGAATGTATGTTTGAGAGGTGTAAGTCCGTACTGCATCTTTGTGGAATTTTCGTCATTGATCCCTAGCAAATATGTTGTTTAACGTTTAGAAGACGATTTCCTGGATGGAGGGGTCCTAGTGTAGAGGTGATTTACAATCTTTGGTTGTCATTTTGGAGTTTATCTATGTTCAACGTGAAATATGTAAGGCCTTGTAGACGTCGAACTTGAGTTCCATGGGTTTGTTAGTGAGGTTATGCGACAAGCTACTCATCGTTGTAGTGATTTACTTAAGTCATCAGTAAACAGAAGCCTAGCTTTTTATGGCCACACACTCTCTGAGACTCATTCATGACCACTGTACATGTGTCTAGATTTCGGTTGTGCCCAGGATGTGTCTTTATTCGAGGCTGTTAAGAGACGATGGGTTAACAGATGCGAGGTATGTCTGTGGCATCGTACCATGACTGGATGTTACCTCTAAATTTGTTATATATCAGTGGTAGATTGCTGAAAAGTGACCTAGTAAATCATTTTAGAGTTCATTTTTTATGACTCAGTGGGATTGGATTTTGTACTGCTAGAGGCATAGCATCAGTTAGGTCTAGGAATTTATTATAGATTCGAATGGTATCGTAATAAAAAAACATTATTCTCATGAACTCGGTGTTAAATGTCAGATATTTTTAGTATGGCTGTTATACTTGTATATATTCTTATTCATTAACCAGATCACGTAGGATATTGGACTAGGATTTGTCATCTGAGTGTGGTAGGATTCACCGTACATAATAGTTAATCAATGTTGCTTAGGGTAGAGTAGAGAATCTTATTTAGCTATTTTTATAGTTCTTGTTTTACATTTTTTTGCCTAATTTCATGGAATGTTGGGTATAAAATACGCTTAATTGGATGTAATGCTTCAAAAATTGGTAGGTTTTACCTCTCGACACTGCATTTGGGTCCGGTTCCATGTTGCCTTGGAGAACTATTCTGCCGGATTTGTGTTGTGTGTTATTGTTGAAATTTTTCAATAATTTAATGTACATCTCAATTATGTTATCCAATCGAAGGTCTTTACTTGATGCTTATTCCCGCAAGTCTTACTTATACAAATGTTTGTTAGACGTTTGCAGTTTAGACACTTAAAAGTTATTGAGTAATTCAGGCTTCGTTATGAGTCTGCGTTCTAATTCAGAATATTTGACTTTTTCGACCATTCACCAGATCCACTTTTACATTTTTCACTTTAGGTCTGTAATGATGGCCTTAATCCTAACTCATCCTAACCTAAAATGACCAAGGATTGTATATTTTTCTCCGTTCCATACTTTTGTTAGGTATTTTTTTCTTTGATTTAACCTTCATCCATATCAAATCTATCCACTTGACTCTGTAGTTTTACCAATCTTTAGCAGATGGTGTGCATACATATATATATTTTTTTCACTTTGTTTGTTACAAGTCCAGTAATATCGACCAGTTTCGAGTAATGTTAGGTCATCGCTCGTTTGTGGACTTTCGACTACAAACGTTTATGTGAGCTTTCCGCGTAAGTCAGTGTTTGTTACGGTTGTTAAAGCGTTAGCTTGTTTTTTGTATGGTTTCACTGTTGGAATATGATTTTTTTTGTAATGATGGATGTGCTGCTCCTACCATTTTCATCTATTTTAACGAATATTGAATAAATTCACTCTACCTTTTTTCTAAAGATCTGTGATGTAAGGTCCGCAGTCAACAAGATCTAGGATGTAATCTATACCTAAGGTACATAATTAGCGAAATATATATCAATGTACGACATCATAGATCAAATATCAATGAATGCAAAAAGAATTATCATACACTGCCAAATACATTAATACATAAGCAACCTAACCTAACAGTCATCCTAACCAATGTTATGTAGTTTCATTCAAGTTTGATGCTTATGTACGATATTGATATGTATGAATCTCTCCATTGGGGTGTATATTTAATATATCAAAACCAGTTTGAATACATTTCTCCAATTTAATCCAGCAAATATTCTCTTGCAGATGTTTAGAGTCCAGAATTTTATCGATATCTCTGTTAAATGTTTGGATGAGACTCAACAGGTAGGTTTCACAAGAATAAATTCACTTCATTTGTTGCAAAGTTTTTTAATGTGGATCAGTTATACACGTATACAGCTCTATACACGTACATACATACGTTCATGTTGACCACGGTGAGCGAAGATAGGCCTAATGTTTTGCATGATGTAACATGTAATCATGATATAAAAGGTATCTGCACACCGAGAATGTAGTCAGTGATACGTGGAGAATAAGCGGAGGCGTGCGTATTGTCTCAGAATAAATAAAAATGGATGTTCACATCTCAAAAATTTGTTTACGCGTGTTGGATGAAAAAATCTCCGATTATGATTTAGCTTGGTTCGAGGATATATTAACAAGTGATGGAGATACCAATTATCTACAAATGCGGAGAACAAGAATCACAAGAGCAGGATCTATTATCCATATATGGAAGGACAATGAAGAAAACAGGATTTGGGTGACTGATTTCAAAGCATTTCAGTCGTATGTAACAGAGTTCAAAGAAAATAAGAAGGTATATCTTGAAATTGATATGTCCCAAGTAGAAAACTTCCACACATGTAAGAAAGTTGGGTTAGTGGAAAATAAATTCTATCTAGGGAGTGAAGAAAATCTGAAGCGTATCATGGAGTTTCTTGCGGATAAAGATTGGAGGTACATTGAATTGGATAAGATTCGAATAATTAAAGTTCGCACAGAAGAAGAAGAAGAACATTTATGGAAATGTGGGGATCTACATTTATGGAGATATGGGGATGGAGCAGGTTTCCGTATTCATATCAAAGATATGGTGGACTATATGAAGGAATTTGAGAGGAGACTGCTACAAAGTGATGATGGGTACGGTTGTATGTACGCACCATGTTGATGCAAGAATATAGAAACATTGATGAATCCAGCAAAATCTGTTGTTAATACTAATAAAAAATCAATAAAACAATGAAGATCCTAAATTAAATTGTTTATATTTTCCTAATAATTCAAGGGTAAAGCGATGAATTGCATACAATGTGTCAGACGGAGAAAAAACATCGTTTTTTGTCGAACGCGATAGAAAAATATGTTTCAAGGCGTGAAAAAGATGGCATAAACCTATCACAAGGTAAATGATCTAGATGATGGAGACAAATATGGATTACTTGTAACATTCAATCCATCTAAGATTGAAAATCTGTCCTCTCTGTAAACATATATGACTCGAGATTGACCACGAAGTAGAAATAATTACGTGCAAGTTTTATAAATAATTGTGTGGAATGGGGATTCATATGTATAAACCAATGTCTGAAGACCGTACATAAGGTTAGGTTAGATTAGGTTTTTGATGGTTTACTAAATCAGAATCGGCTTTGTCTTTCAAACTGCATAGGATTGATCAAAAATGTGGAGAAATTTGTGATGTATTAATCCTAAAACACTGAAAAATTATACGCACGCATGAAAATTCGATTGAAAAAATATGGTAGGTTGCGTAGGTATTAATGTATCTGGCAGTGCATGGTAACCTTTTTGCACAGAATGTATGTAAATGCTTACCTGGTGTCGACAGATGTGTCGACACTGTGATGCTAACGACCCTGTATATGTGCATTGTGTCGACACATGTGTCGACGCGTGAGTCGATACAGTGACGCTGACGACCCTGTAAATGCGTACAAAAGTGTTCATGTGTGTCCATGGTGTTTGATATTGAAAAAAAAACGTTAAATACTTCCATGTGGAGGGTTCATATGTATATATCAATAACTGCATAACACATATAACTATCAAAGTTGAATGGAAATATATAATTAGTGGTTAAGTTGGTTAGGATAGGTTTTTGATGATTTACTAGATCAGAATCGGATGTGTCTTTCAAAGTGCAGAAGGATTGATCAAAATGTAGAGATATTTGTTATGTATTATACCTAAAACACTGAAAAATCATATGCACGCATGAAAAAAGTCGATTAAAAAAATATGGTAGGTTGCGTAGGCATTAATGTATCTGGCAGTGTATGGTAACCTATTTGCACAAAATGTATGTAAATACCTACCTGGTGTCGACACTGTGACGCTAACGACCCTGTATATAGGCATTGTGTCGACACATGTGTCGACACGTGTATCGACACAGTGATGCTGACGACCCTGTAAATGCGTACAAAAGTATTCATGTGTGTCCAAGGTGTTTGATATTGAAAAAAAAAACTCCGTGAAATACATCCATGTGGAGGGTTCATGTGTATATATTAAAAATTGCTTACCATACATAACTATCAAAATTGAATGAAAATATATAATTATTAGTTAAGTTGGTTAGGATGACCAGATCTTTGAACCTAATATCGCGTATAACTGATCCACATTAAAAAACTTTGCAGCAAATGAAGTGAATTTGTCCTTGTGGAACCTGCCTGTTGAGTCTCATCCAAACATTTTAACAGAAATATCGATAAAATTCTGGACTCGAAACATCTGCAAGAGGATATTTGCTGGATTGAATTGGAGAAATGTATTCAAACTGGTTTTGATATGGTAAATATACACCCCAATGGAGAAATTCATACAGATCAATATCATACATAAGCATCAAACTTGAATGAAACTACATAACTATTGGTTAGGATGACTGTTAGGTTAGGTTGCCTATGTATTAATGTATTTGGCAGTGTATGATAATTCTTTTTGCATTCAATGATATTTGATCTATGATGTCGTACATTGATATATATTTCGCTAATTAAGTACCTTAGGTATAGATTACATCCTAGATCTTGTTGACTGCGGACCTTACATCACAGATCTTTAGAAAAAAGGTAGAGTGAATTAATTCAATATTCGTTATAATAGATGAAATGGTAGGAGCAGCACATCCATCATTACAAAAAAAAATCATATTCCAACAGTGAAACCATACAAAAAACACGCTAATGCTTTAACAACCGTAACAAACACTGACTTACGCGGAAAGCTCACATAAACGTTTGAAGTCGAAAGTCCACTAACGAGCGATGACCTAACATTACTCGAAACTGGTCGATATTACTGGACTTGTAACAAGCGAAGTGAAATAAATATATATATATATGTAGGCACACCATCTGCAAAAGATTGGTAAAACTACAGAGTCAAGTGGATAGATTTGATAAGGATGATAGTTAAATCAATGAAGAAAATACCTAACATAAGTATGAAACGGAGAAAAATATACAACCCTTGGTCATTTTAGGTTAGGATGAGTTAGGATTAAGACCATCATTACAGACCTAAAGTGAAAAATGTTAAAGTGAATCTGGTGAATGGTCGAAAAAGTCAAATATTCTGAATTAGAACGCAGACTCATAACGAAGCCTGAATTACTCAATAACTTTTAAGTGTCTAAACTGCAAACGTCTTACAAACATTTATATAAGTAAGACTTACGGGAATAAGAATCAAGTAAAGACCTCCGATTGGATAACATAATTGAGATGTACATTAAATTATAGAAAAATTTCAACACTAACACTCAACACAAATCCAGCAGAATAGTTCTCCAAGGCAACATGGAACCGGACCCAAATGCAGTTTCGAGAGGTAAAACCTACCAATTTTTGAAGCATTACATCCAATTAAGCGTATTTTATACCCAACGTTCCATTAAATTAGGCGAAAAAATGTAAAACAAGAACTATAAAAATAGCTAAATAAGATTCTCTACTCTACCTAAGCAACATTGATTAACTATTATATACGGCGAATCCTACCACACTCAGATGACAAATCCTAGTCCAATATCCTACGTGATCTGGTTCATGAATAAGAATATATCAAATATAACAGCCATACTAAAAATATCTGACATATAACACCGAGTTCATGAGAATAATGTTATTTTATTACGATACCATTCAAATCTATAATAAATTCCTAGACCTAACTGATGCTATGCCTCTAGCAGTACAAAATCCAAGCCCACTGAGTCATAAAAAATGAACTCAAAAATGCTTTACTAGGTCACTTCTCAGCAATCTACCACTGATATATAACGAATTTAGAGGTAACATCCAGTCATGGTACGATGCCCATCGTCTCTGAACAGCCTCGAATAAAGACACATCCTGGACATAACCGAAATCTAGACACATGTACAGTGGTCAAGAATGAGTCTCAGAGAGTGTGTGGCCATAAAAAGCTAGGCTTCTGTTTACTGATGACTTAAGTAAACCACTACAACGATGAGTAGCTTGTCGCATAACCTCAGTAACAAACACATGGAAGTTAAGTTTGACGTCTACAAGGCCATACATAATTCACGTTGAACATAGATGAACTCCAAAATGACAACCAAAGAGTGTAAATCACCTCTACACTAGGACCCCTCCATCCAGGAAATCGTCTTCTAAACGTTAAACAACATATTTGCTAGGGATCAATGACAAAAATTCCACAAAGATGCAGTACGGACTTACACCTCTTGAACATACATTCCTATGATTATCGTGGAAAAAAACTACAACATTAACATATATAAAACTGCTAAAAAAATCTCAACTCTGCTATAATTCACATTAAAAAGTGTAATACATTATGGTATCCATCCTCATAAATCGGTTTACTTATACAAACAGGCATAAACATAACTAGGTTTTTGCCTAGGGGACTCTCTAACTCCTCCTAAATATGGAAGAACGGTCGTACAATAAATATACAATACCCTAACAGCAAGACCAAGTTTGTAACAAATCGTCTCTTCTATATCTATAATACCCACTTCAAATATTGTATTAGGATGAAAGAAGATATATAAAACATGAAAAAATGAACATTATGTAACCAAATTAGACCTGAAATAATGTTCTATATTGTAGATACAAACGTAATATATTCCGATATTGTATTGAATAACCAACAGATTGCATTGAAGATGGGAATTCAACAGAGAACATACAAAACTGAAAGACCTATACTAAAACTCACGAGTTATAACAAAGCAGGAAGATTAAATTCTCTAGCATACCCAAAACATACATTAAAAACGTGACTAACAAGAAAAAAGTAGCATGTAACCAAACAAATAACTAATGTGAATAAGATACCATGACATACGAGGGACATGACTGAAACCTATAGTAAATACGGTATAGTACATACAAAAATCTAATGAAATTAGCCACAACTTCTGTCCAAAACAGGGATAAATTAATACCTCTTTAAATAATAATGTGGAAGATGCAAAACATTGCCTAAAATTCAATATCAGGTTGTACCGAACAGGGCCGTTCGCACACTAACGCTGCAAATTGAGTTATAAAACATACCTACCATACTAATCCTATAAAAGAATATATAATGATAGATGAACAAACAGACAAAAGTATCCCAGCCCCCCTGCCACTTTCCCCCAACGGCTACGAACCCACCAATCAAGCATCAAATTAGTCATATATACCACAACTTGATAGGAATAACAACATATATTTTCACAGAAAAAATATACAGAAACAATGAACCATCCATAAATATATAACAATATATACAATCACAACGTAGCAAACGTGCCATGGAAACAAATTTATAAGACAAGGAACAGGCAAGAGCAAACTCACACAATTTTCCAGGAGCGCATCCAACTTGCTACCTAGTGGGTTTCTCTACCGCTTCAATCCCTCCCCCAAAAAACTTGCTATAACACTATTGATACTAGAATCGAACAAATATATAGAACGAGCAACAGTTAGTGACCAATTATACTCCACTACAATCATATAAAGAAGAAGAAAAAATATATATAAATACAATATATGTCAAAATACAGTACAAATTAAATGTTCAGAACATGAACCTTGAAATTGCATTTCCGAACGCTGTCCGTCCATCCGTCTGTTCATCCGTCCGTCCCCTTTCCGCTTTGCCCTCTCCTCCCCCCCCCGTCCGTTAGCTGACTCGGGCACCAAACCAGTTCCGGTACCCTCCGACCGCGCCCCGCGTTTCAGCGCGAACCCCCGTACGCCCAGCTTAAAATTATTAAATCATTTATTTCCATCGTCTAGCAATGGGTTTTCAATTTATCTTACATTAAACATAACACTTCATTATCATGTACACTATTTGGAGAACCGTAATTAATATTTCAATTGAATTCATTGCAGCCCATCGCTAGTATACCGCCGGTTCTTATATTATGCACCAAATTATTGATTACAATATTATAATCAATGATCAATAGCTAACGTTATTTTTTTGAGGCAAGAATCATGAATGTATGTTGTTGAGAAATCAATAATAAATGAGGTTGGGCAATCATGAATACACGGGGTGGGTAATTCACGAATACATGGGGTTATGACAATTACGAATACATTGGGTTGGGAGGGGTTGGAAATTTCGAATATATGGGGCTAGGAAATCCTGAGAACATGGGGTTGGTAAACTAACATATTGCGTTAACATATTGTTCAGATAGCTCTAAAAAAATTATAAATAAAGAAGAGGTGAATAGACAACATGAATTATGCACAAAGAATTTACATAATACCGAATATCTGCACTTCATTACCGCAAGGAAATTATTAAATAATTGACAATCACAATAATTCAATACTGGAGTGCAGAAGTGGAATGAATATGCTTCTGCTATAGCTGGAAGATAATGCACAATATAAGTTTAGGTGACAATGATTGTATCATCAAAAATAATACGGTGATTGGTAGATATAATTCAATGAATTATAATCACATTG
>SDVV010028724.1:0-11916 GCA_016164225.1 Gammarus roeselii
ATATAAATTTACCTAGGAACAAAATTATCTGATAATAGCTAACATTTTATTCAAACATCTGTTGATTGCACAATGCCATTCTATCAGTTATTGAAGGAAATCAGATATTTCTTTCTATATGAATCAAACAATTCCATTTGCTATTGTCAATAAAAATGTAGGTCATGGTACATCAAAGCTACATCTCATTCTGTCAAAAATAAATATCAACACTGGCAAAAATAACTAACAGAATAATATTAGCAGACGGTGTTGCAGATTTAAAGCCTAATGCAATATATTTTGTCGAGTCCAGATACTCAATATCATTGCTATTTGATGCAATCACACCAATTCCTGCTACCAGTAAAATAAAGCAAGACAATAGTGTAAGCAATATGAGAAACACTTCTCAACATGGAAATAGAGGTTGGTGTTCTTCTGCATTGCCGAGAGCACGCACCTTGGTTTGCATTGCAAAGATGGAGATTAAGAAGCAGATAACGGCAGTGATCCCGACTGTCATGATTACGATCTGTGTGTCGTATGTGGAGGCAATGGTGCCAGTCATGTAGCTCATGGCCAGTGTAAAGATGCTCAGCATTATGATGTTGCCAGGATACTTGCGGCGCACGCCAGAGCAGCACACCAGTGTGATGTAGGTCACAATGAACACAGCGTACGACAACAGGTACACCCACATATTGAGCTGGACGTAATTCTTCACGCCTTCGCTATATTATGGACAAAAGGGAGAGAATGAAACCTTATTCAAGACCTATTTGTCCTTCTGCCATATCAAAAAACTTGCGGAGATATACACATGTGTCCAAAATGTAAAAAGGTCATTGCTAGCAACATTATCAAAACAAATTATAATAGCAATGAAGAGTAAAGGATGGCTGAGGTGGATTTCATCAATAAAAATAAAATCAAACCTTGATTTTATTATTATTGATGAAATATAATACACTTGCTAGAATTAAATTATTCATATGGGAAGAAAAATTAGTTAGTTATCAATAGAATCACACTTTGTTCTAAGATTTCAATTAAATGAATGCTCTGCAATGGCGAAAAAACTAAATGGGATAGGTAACTAGTAAGATAATGATTTTAGCATAGATAACTGCAATTAGCCTAGTAATGGTTAGGTCAGTCACCACTGGAAATTTGTGAGTGGGTATTTGCGAGTCTTCTTGATAATTTGTAGGTTACTAGCTGGCACAGTCATTATCACAGCAAAACATAATAGCTACATATTGAATGCTTTGATATGTGCTGCATTGCAAACTGAGGCACTTAATTTGCATAAAACATGATGTAAACTGTTCAAATATCAGCAAAAAATCTGCATAATATATATAAAACTTAGTTACTTTTCACATGCTTGGCTCAGTAGAAGCACTATTGCCATCACTTATGCCAAGTCCACCTAAACGAGGAGCGTCTCGTGTCTTTTTTCTTCAATTGCAGCCCATACAATACAAATACATACAAAAGAATGGTAGCGCAGTGATTGAGCCATAAGAGAAAAGCGAAAGGCAAAAGGTCCCCTCAAGTAACAAGATTTAAGCATCCAGTCCGTGGACCAGTCAACATACAGAATGCTGAGTGCTACTGGGATAGTGTAAATGTGGGCAATATGCGACTATGTGAGTATGTTCAGTGTTGTACAAAATAAAGACAACACCCAAAGGGGACAGATCAAAGTCATTGAAACTTTTCTCTTGATGGTAGGCTTCCATGAGCAGATTTTATTAAAAACTGGAGGATTTCCACAGAGTGGGAGCAGAGGAAGTGAGCCATTTTTCAATATACAATAGGGCCCTTGATGAGCAAACTAGGGTCACCTAAAGTAGCATATCTACTCCCATTCTTTTAGTGATTAGCAAGAGATTTTCAAACTCCAGGTGCATCTCTCAGTGGAACCCATTACCTGCTAACTTCGTTTGCTCCCTTACCTTGGTAGAGTTTAACAGGAAGCTTCTCTAAGGTGTTCCCGAGTTATTGTATGATTTCCATGAGTGAGATTACCTGCTCATTGTTTGGGATCACTAGTTTGGTTACCTGACAATCTGATAGAATGCTTGTGATTACTCATATATGGACTGCTTTTGTTGTGGTATTATGCTGTTGTTTCTTGGAAGATTAGCATTGCATTTTGCTGCACAAAATGTTTTGGGCTTGCTTTAAAAAGGTTTGAAGTACTGTGCTTGCAGTTTGGGTGTTGTTGGTCTGCTGGGGTTGCTTTGCTGGTGGGCTGCATATGAATTCCCTTTTCCGCTTTCTTTAGTTCATTTGCGGCTTTTGCTTGTTATTATTAAAATTATTATTATATGACCAATCCCCTGTTTCTACATGTTTTGTGCTCTACTTCAATTTTTTTTGCACTCTTGTTTTCTTTCAAATAATTGCATGCACACTCCCAGTTGAAGTTGCAGATTTTGTAATTTCAACTCGTTGTAGAGACTGCATTAGTCTGCATGCGGAGTTGATCCTGTGCCTGTATGAGCATGGATACCAGACTGCAACTAAAGGGGCTACAGATACAAACCTCACTGCTCTGCTACTGGACCATCAAGTAGCCATAAGCTAGTAGCGTGCTTCCAGCCTAAAGGGGATTTCAATATTTTCAAGTGTAATTCTTTACACCAGTGCAATATAACTACTGTGCCTTGAGCAATATTTGCCTTTCTGGTCCTGATGTTGAAGATTATTGCTTGCTTCTTGCATACATCATTGTTGACTGAGCAACCTGAAAATTACTTTGTACATTGTACCTATCTTATGCACGTAGAATCATCAGTTTTGTAAACTGCAAACCCCGTCTTAGGCAAGATAACCAATTTTTTCAAGTGCCATGTTTCTCCTCACATCAAGACACTAAATGATTTTGCCTAGTCATATGATGCCAATTAGTAAAGATATAGCAATATCTAACATCGAAGGGAGATGGCATGCAGTTTCAAAGGTATGACATTCTGATTGCAAATACTTTTAGGACGTCACAATACAAAGTGATGTCTCTTAAGGCATATGGCATCATCAGACATAACTATGGCGTCGCGTCCTTGAAAATTTAAAAAAAGACGTTGTAGTAGTGCGCTTCTACATCTTTCTGCCAACCATATGTTGATTGTGTATCATACTCAATGTATTCATCAGTGGAGTGACCCAGGTTTCTGTGCTGGGCCGGCTCTTGTTTCTGCTGTATGTTAATCATGTTGCAGCGGGAGTGGCTTGTAAGTGAAAGGCTTTTGCTGATGACTTCAAACTGTATATGAGCTTCCCACGCGAAGTACAAGGAGTTCGCCTGGGTGTGTCTTTTTTGCAGAGAGAGAGATCTGAATTTGGTGCAGTCTATTTCCTTGTCATGGAATCTTTCTCTGAACATTGCCAAATGTGTCTTTATGCGTTTTTACAAAAGTAGTCTTGAATCGGAGCAGCTTGATGATGGAATTGCCTATAATTTGAATGGTGTGGCACTTGAGCTTGTTGATTCCTACAGGGACTTGGGAGTGCTTGTCGACACAAGGTTGCGATTTCACCTCCATGTGAAGAGTGTTGTTAGAAAGGCTTCCACTTTGGCAACCAGTCTGCTCCGTTCTACTGTCAATAGGAGTTCTGATTTCATGGCGTCTTTATTTAGAACTCGTATAATGTCCGTCTTCGACTACTGCTCTTACGTGTGGAATGTGGGATATTTGGGGGACCTGAGACTTTTGGAGTCAGTGGACCAGGAAAATAGAGGGTCTTGGTGGAGTGGACTATGGTGAGAGGCTCAGAGCTTTGCAGTTGGTTTCGGTCAGGAGGAGGTTGTTGCGTTTGGATCTGGTGAAGTGTTGGAAGATTTTTTCACTGTTCTGTGGATTCCGGGTTGTCTGCTCTGTTCGAGCAAGCTCCAGATATTGGTACACATGGTCATTCTTTCAAGCTGGTGGTTCCTTGCTGTCGGACCAACTATAAATGCAGATTTTTTATTCTTGCTGTGTTCAGGTCTGAAACAGTCTGTATTCTGATGTGGTGCAGTGCAATTCCCTCCGTGGCTTCAAGAGGGCCTTGGCTGAGGAGTTGGTGGGGTGTTGTATGAGTTTTGCTAGGTATAGCTGATTTTATTTTATGGTTTTTTTCTTCTGTGTTTTGACATTTGTGTGCAATTGTTGACATTCTTCAATGTTTTTGTCGACCCATTAAGCGCAATCCGACCAGCACCCTGCTGCAGTTTTGATACTGTGCTGTTCTTTAGATTGCTGGCGCGCTGAGGTATACTGCCTTCCATGCCTGCATGACCTGTTGGCGGGGCTGTGGTGGGCTGCAAAGGTGAGATACAAAGACGAGATCTCAAAAGGTTACTGCCCACTGTAGATTCACAAGTTCTGTCATCAGCATGGCAGGTGAGGCAGCAGTGATCAGGGGCTGGCTTTCTTTTATGCACGATTACATTGGTAGCCAACAAGTGTGGACTTATCAACAAATGAATTAAGTTAAGCTATGCAGTTGAACCAACCAAAGAAGGTAAATAGGCTAGATAACATTTATACATCAAGTAAATGTTTGAAAATCATTCAACTGTTCGGAAATCAGTTTAACAGTTCGAAACCATTGGAACACTTGGAATCCAGTTAAATATTTGTTACCTGGATAGACACAAAACACCTTGACCTAGAAGCCCTTGTTGCTGATCTGGACACATTTGTCCCTGAACTCAACACCTTCATTCATGAACTGGAGACCTCACTTTTGTCTCTGAACTGGGAACTGAACTTTAGGCACTCAAAATGGGAACCCATATCCTTGAACTGATGACCCCTGTCTCTGAAATGAGGACCTTTGCCCCTGAACTGAGAAGGTTTGTCCCTGTACTGAACATCTTTGTCTCTGAACTGTAGACCTTTGTCCTTGAACTGTCAAGTCATCCTTGAACTTTGAACCTTTTCACTTCAACTGTCATGCTGTCCCTGAAGTTTGAACCTTAGTGCTTGAATTGTAAGGTAGGAATACAGGCTCTTGTGATAAGAGCAACAATCAGTTGTGTGAAAGAAAGCTGGGTCAACAGTGTGTTACCAGTAAGAATGTCTTCAGCAGAAGCCATGCAAGGGGGAAAAATATGTAATAGTTTGCTCCCATACCTTACTGCCCATTATAAGTTGTTTGTGAGCACCATGCTTCCAGTTTCCATTGCCTTGTTGGGTAGCTAACTATCAATTGTAGATTCACATGTTATACCACCCATCATGGCAAGTGAGGCAGGAGTGACAATGGACTTTCGGCAATTTTATGTATGATTACAAAGTTGTCCAGTTCTTGAGGGGTGGTATCATCTAGATGAACTAAACAATTTTAGGATGTGCTTTCCACAGTGTTGCAACTAAATTTCCTGATTGTACATGACACGTAACATTCCTTCTCATAAAATCGCGTCCACTACGTGGGATGGGGGAAGAGTCGTGAGGAGTGGGTGGAGCTCGATTCAGGTCGTCTTGAGGAGACCGATGCCAGGAGTGTGGGTTCCGGTGGCGGTTTGGTGGTGGCAGAGCCAGGTGGGGATGGTGATGCTTCCAGCACAAGCTCAGTGGAGTCCGTGATTCAAGCCCTGGAGGAGTTCAGCAGGGGAGAAATTTCGGCCTTGGAGGTGCAGAGAAGGGCAAGTCTGGGGGGGGGGGGCACTCCTCGATGTGGCGCGGCTTCTTCGCTGCAGTCTACCCCTGTGAATGCTGATGCTCCTGAGCGACGCTGCTTGCCGTCGTACCCACCTGCGCCTGCTGTGGATCTGCTGTCCTCGCCTTTGCGTTCGGCTGTGGTGCCTGGTGGCTCTGCTGACGTGAGTATGCGGGGTTATGGGGGACGGAGTGCTGGGCGTGCCGGTGGTCTTGTGGGCAGCTGGGCTGTTGTAGCGGGCGCTGGTTTGGCGTGTGGCTTTTGCCATACCAGGCTGAGTGGTCAGCCTGTTTTTTGTGGTGTTAGTCGGAGGGGTTCCCACTTAGAGACCATGTGTTTGGGTATTGAAGGGAGATTGATTGATGTTGTTCTATCAGATTCGTCGGATGCTGTAAGGTATATCTGTTGTCACTGTCGAGGCTGCGGAGATAATTCGGAGACTCAACCATCTTCAGGAGTAATTTTCTCAATTGCTGGTGGCGGTCGGAGTATTGGTGGGGCAGGTAAGAGGTGTGATGGCGGGTGTGAGGGGGGGGGGGGGGGGGGGTGGGGGGGGGGGGGCAGTTGTGAGTCTGCTCAGGAAAGTTGACAGACTGGTCGTTTGGGAGGCCGTGCCACTGATGGTTCCTCTGGAGTTGGGCTGTTTAGGGCGGATGTCCTTGAGGAAGTGAGGGAACTGAATGAGAAGGAGAAAAGGAAGTGCTCAGTTATGCGAGAGGTTTTGGGTGTGAGACCATTGAGCTGGTGGAAGCAAAGTTTCATGATTTGTGCCATATCTTGGGTGTCAATGTTGTTCTGACTGACTTGGTCAAGATCGGCATTACAGGTTTGTTCAGAACAAATGTGACCAATGATGATTCCAGGCACAACCTGCTCTCACAGGCCCCTAGGCTGAAGAGCTTGGATGGTTTTAGGAGTCTTTACATTCAGAAAGACATGAGTTGCTGTCTCGGAGGCGTGCTCTCAAGGCATCAGAGAGTGACGGAGAAGAGAGAAGTGAATTCTTGGCGGCTGCTGCAGGACGGGGGGCTAATCCCGGTGCTGGTTGGAGTGGGCCTGTTGTTGTTTCCGGGACCGCCAGCGGTGATGCCGGAGTGCGCGGTGCGACCGGCGGCCGGGGTAAGGTTGGGAGCCGTGGCGGTGGTGTGGGGGCGGTCGTGGCTCTGCTGGTGGTGGTCGTGGAGCTCTGATTGGTACCCATGGCATCCCGGGTGGCCGAGGAAGCAGTGCTTTCAACTAGCTAGTCGGTCTTTGCAGATGGATTTCTCCTGTCTGAGGTTGTGCTGTGTCAATTTGAATTCTCTGATGAATAAGGTCATTTTTGTTGGTCATATGGTGCAGCGGTGAGATATGCAGTTGGTGGGCGTGTGCGAGTCGTGGTTGACTTCTTCGGTGTCCTCGTCCTTAGTTGATTTGCCAGGGTTTCAGCTGGTGAAGGAAGTGAAGAAGCATGGAGTCTGTTTGTATGTTGCTAACAATGTGAAGTTTGTGCCAATTGAGGTGACTTTACGCAATGTTGCTGCCATTTCTCTCCTTGATTATGATGTTCTGGTTGTGGTGGCGTACCACCCTCCCTCATACTCAGCTGAGGAGAATGCTGAACTGATTGAATTCTTGATGGAGATTTATGTTGGCAGAGAAGTTGTTGTTCTTGGGGATTTTAACTTGCCTTCATTAAGTTGGTCTGCAGACGTTTTTGATCATTATATCCCTCCCGTTGATTTCCAGTTTCTTGATTGTTTTGTTCTTCTTGGACTCACTCAGAGGGTGAGGGAAAGTACTTTTGTTGATTCGGGTAGCATTCTTGATCTGCTGTTGACTACGGAGGAGGATCGGGTGTCTTCTGTGGCGGTTTTGCCTCCTCTTCCGGGGTGCCGCCATGCCCCTGTCTTGGTGAAGTATATCTTTCAGATGAATGATGCTGCAGGGGATCCTGGTTTGAAATCAGTTATGTGGTCTCGTGGTGATTATAGGAGCATGAGAGAGGTTTTAGGGGGTGTTGACTGGCATTACGAGATTCTTTATGGCACTGTGGAGGAGAATTATAGTTTGTTTTAGACAATTGTCCATTCACTTGTGGACAAGTTTGTTCCCACTCGAGACTCTGCTTCACGACCAAGCTGGTTGCGGGGCCCTCCTAAGGAGCTGATGACCAGTAGATCTAGGGGTTGGGCGCAGTATAAGCTTCTGAGGGGAGAGCTTGGTAGGCAGCATGAGGTGTTGGCATCCTTGCAGAGATTTAGTGGGCTTCATTTTGAGAACATAAATTTTTCATGCTACAACCGGTGTCTGTATGAGCAGAAATTAGCAGACAACTTCTCTGTTACTCCCAAGATGTTTCACTCCTATATCAGAGGAAGAAAGAAGGGCTGTCCTCCTGTTGGTCCTCTGAAGCTTCCATCTGTGAGGTTGTTGCTGGTCAGAGAGACATGAGTCAGCTGTTTGTAGACTTTTTCGTCTGTTCTTGTGGGTGTTGATCCCGCCGGCCCTTCCCAACATCATTTTTTTCTTGGAAAATTTAATGGGATTTGTGTGATTAGACTGTTAGTTTCCCAGGTTCTGGGGGGTTTAGACTAATCTTCTGCCCCAGGACCTGATGGCATTCACCCTGGTGTTTTGAATTCATGTTCTTGGCAGCTGTCATTGCCCTTGTTTCTGATTTTTGCAAAATCATTGGACCTGGGAGTTTTACCGGAGGCCTGGAAGGAATCTTGTGTTGTTCCTATATTCAAATCTGGTTCAAGAAGTGACCCTCTGAATTACCGACCTGTGAGTCTTACTTCTGTTTGCTGGAAGGTGCTGGAGCGGGTTGTTGTGTCCCAGTTGATATCTTTTTTGGAAGATTCTGGCATTTTGTCTGAGGGTCAATTTGCTTCCAGGGTGGGAAGGAGCACCAAAGACCAACTTTTGCTTACTTATGGCGAGGTTGCTGATCGGTAGATGAAGGAATGGTTGTTGATGTGGTCCTTCTGGAATTCTCTAAAGCGTTCGATGTGGCCAGTCATTCGGTTTTGTTGGACGAACTGAGATGTGTGGGTATTCCGGATGGACTGTTAGATTGTATTTGTAATTTTCTGATAGGGAGGCGAATGTGTGTTTCTGAGGGGGGGAGTTGTCAGTGACTTCCGGGAGGTGACAAGTGGTGTGCCCCAGGGTTCTGTGCTGGGTCCGCCCTTGTTCCTGCTATCTGTCAATCATATAGCAGCAGGTGTGGCTTGTGAGTGGAAGGACTTGGCTGACGACTACAAACTTTATTTGAGTTTCCCCCGCGATGTACAAGCAGTTCGCCTCCTTGCAGAGGGATCTGAATTTGGTGCAGTCTGTGTCGTTGTCATGGAATCTCTTGTTGAACATTGACAAGTGTGTCTTTACGCGTTTTGACAGGGGCCGTCTTGAATTGGAGCAGATTGATGATGGAACTGCTTATTATTTGAATGGTGTGGTACTTGAGCTTGTCAATTCCTTCAGGGACTTGGGAGTGCTTGTTGACTCAAGGCTGCGGTTCCATCTCCATGTGAAGAGTGTTGTAAGAAAGGCTTCCACTCTGGTGACCAGTCTGCTCCGCTACACTGTCATAAGGAGTTCTGTTTTCGTCGTCTCTTTGTTTCTTACTCATATAAGACCCATCTTGGACTACTGCTCATATGCGTGGAATGTGGGATATTTGGGTTCTGAGACTGTTGGCGTCTGTGCAAAGGAGGTGGAGCAGGGAGATTGATGGGCTGGGTGGAGTGGACTGTGGTAGCAGCTCAAAGCAATGCAGTTTTTTTCTGTGAGGGGGAGGTTCTTGCGGTCTGATCTTGTGAAGTGTTGGAAGATTTTTCATGGTTCTGTTGATTCAGGTTTGTTTGCTCTGTTTGAGAGAGCTCCGGATGTTGGCAACCGTGGGCATTCTTTCAAGTTGGTGGTTCCTTGCTGTCAGACGGACTAAAAACGGAGATTCTTTTATTCTTGCTGTGTGCAGATTTGGAACCGGCTGCACGATGATGTGGTGCAGTGTGATTCACTTCGCGGCTTCAAGAGGGCCCTGGCGGAGGAATTGGGGGCAGTGTTGCATGAGTTTTTTGCTAGACTCAATTTGATGTGATATTGTGGCTTTGTTTGTGTTGCTGACAGTTGTGTGCAGTTGTTGACTGTCTTCATTGTTTTGTTTTCTTTGGACCTATTGAGCGCATTCCGACCAGCATCCTGCTGCAGTGCTTGTACCGTGCTGTTCTTTTTGATTGCTGGCGCGCTGAGGTGTACTGCCTCCCATACCTGCTTGCTCTGTTGGCAGGGCTGTTGGGGCTGTTGGGGGCTGCAGAGGTGAGAAAGGTGAAATTTCGATAATTTTAGGATGGTCATGTCTTTCTGCTGCACCCATTTCTCAGATTGAAATTGGCCTTCTGCTCTTATTTTTTACTTGGTTATTGCATTATTTTTCATTGGAGTGTATTTGTATTGTACATGCAGCAACAAAAGAAAAAAAACGACATGGGATGCAGTTCAATTAGGAAACATGGCATTTGATGTGTGTTATATGGCAACAGTGCCAAGTCAAACTTTGAAAGAGATAAAGCTATTAAAACAAAAAACCATGCTTTGGTATTTTCAACAGCCCACCATCTCCCTCTGCAAAAGTATTCTGCATCTACTCACTGAAAGGTGAAGAGCGCGATCACGCTCACAGTAACGAGCAGCTGAACCATCAGGATGAGGTACACCTTGCGCACAAAGGCATGTCTAATAGCCTTGTCTGCAAACGAGTTGCCCAGGCCAGACGCTGCAAGGGTGTCCTCATCATCTTTGGGGTCAGTATCGCGCTGGCCAGACTGGTAAGTGGATCCGCCGCCAGACATGTTGTAAGCAGTGGAGTCCTGGCGGAGAGAACATCACAAGTGACTAAGGAGAGAGTTAGCTATACATTTATGCTTGGTAAAGCAAAAAAACGTTGTAGAGACTTCTTGGGAGGGGGTGGGGGTGGAATACATCCTAAAATGTATGAGAAATATATTGCCACATCAGTTTGCATGTAATCTTTCTATGCTGTCATGAGGAATTTTTCCATCTAGTTTTCAGAGTGTAACAATACAAATATAATTTGTTTCGGTGCTAACTAGCATGTACTAGCTAGCTGTACTACCATGTAGTAGCATGTACAAAATTAGCTTGCTTGATGATATTTAATATACAAAATTAGGTGAATTGCAGTAACTCAAATATCCCATGATGTTTTTTGATACAAGAATCTTCTTCAGCCCTTGATGTAAGCTTTGACATCAAAAAATTCTTGGCATGGCTTGTTTTTGGTGCTTTCTTGCCTACACAACCAATATTCTATACCTTTATGATTTGATCTAGAATTCATCATAATGTCTCATACAGTCTATGTGGAAGCAAATAAAGAATCTTCATTAAATTAGAGATACTATGAAACTACCAAAAGTTTCCCTGGTTAGAAAGATCCTCACAAAACCTGATGGTGCCGAACTAGCAGATTGCAAAGGACAAGACTAGTGTTGACATTCATCTTGGATGTCACCTTACAGTTATACCAAATAATATCAGCTGCAGAAGAAACACCCCCTTTAAAGACTATTTGAAAAAGACAATTGATAACTCATCACTGCATCGAGTTTTTATCCAAAAAACAAATAATTTCTTTTCAGTCCAGCAAAACTATCTTGACAAAATATCATGAAGATAGTTAGCTCTTAAGTTGGAAGCTTAATGTTGTATTAATATTAGATAAGACCATATTATCAAAATAATAATAACATTGGGCAGTTGAATTTTTCATGGACTTACCTAACCAAATCTAGAAAGCAATTCTTTTTTTACCATGGAGCAGTAATAATTATTACTGAGTCATCTTACCATTGGAGGCCTTGGAGCAAAACCAAAAGCTGGCATTTGAGCTCCAGGTTGCATTCCAGGGCCTGCAGGGTATCCAGGCTGGACACCAGGATATCCAGGCTGGGCACCAGGGTATCCAGGCTGGGCACCAGGATATCCAGGCTGCCCACCAGGGTACACTGGCTGACCAATTGGGTAACCTGGCTGCACTGGGTATCCTGGCTGCATTGGGTACTGCTGTTCAGCAGGTGGGTAGCCAGGCTGAGGATAACCTGGAGCTGGAGCCCAGCCTTCCTGCTTGTTGGGTCCAGGATAGTATGGAGCAGAAGCCATTGCACAAGTTAACTGAAAATATATTGGATAAAGGTATAATATACATACATTACATACATACATATACATACATATACATACGTACATATACATACATATACATACATA
>SDVV010028725.1:0-11916 GCA_016164225.1 Gammarus roeselii
CAGAGGGATGAATACTTACCAGCACCACCATCGCAGAGGGATGAATACTTACCAGCACCACCATCGCAGAGGGATGAATACTTACAGCACCACCATCGTAGAGGAATGAATACTTACCAGCACCACCATCGTAGAGGAATGAATACTTACCAGCACCACCATCGCAGAGGAATGAATACTTACCAGCACCACCATCGCAGAGGGATGAATACTTCCCAGCACCACCATCGCAGAGGGATGAATACTTACCAGCACCACCATCGCTGAAGGATGATTACTTATAGCACCACCATCGTAGAGGAATGAATACTTACCAGCACCACCATCGTAGAGGAATGAATACTTACCAGCACCACCATCGCAGCGGGATGGAAGGAATGCCGTTATTTCCCTTGCTGCCTCAGCCCTAAGAATGCATTGAAAATCCTTACATAGTCAATAGCCTTGCCACGGCCGCGCTGACTTGACAAACATAAGATACTGTACTGTTGATCACAACTGTCTTGTGTGTGACTGGAGAAGCAAACTTAAATTTTTTAACAATATTTAAAAAATATGTAATAAAATGATTTTAATTGTATATCTTCAATACAATATTAAGGATTTTGCGTACAGACTGCACAATGATGTAGGGGTTTTACCGCCCAAAATGGATACTTATCTGGCGGGTTGATTGTGGTCTGCTGAATTTCCTTTTTTTGTTATTTCCTCGTGTACCAAATTCGGGTATTAAGTTAATGTATCTCAAGTCTTGAACCTGAGAAAACATTCACTCACCAGATGATTCATGCATTATCTCAATCCTAATTATAATAATAATATATGAAACTAACAAATATTGTAAATAAAACATTGTATAAAAAAAAATCATATATACAGACAAAAAAAATCAAAAGGTGAATGCCCAACTTAACTTTGCTTTAGTTGTATAATTTTTGATCTTTTTCAAAAAGTGGAAACTACGTCAGAGTAAATAATAAATTACTACAAAAAACCTGTGTAAGCTTCTCCGCATTACTCGTTACTACAGAAATTAATATGTAACAGAGCCCTAATAATTTTGGTTTATTTACATATAATTTAATGAATATGAAACATATACGACCTCATTTCTATTACACAAACATGTTTTGAAACATCCTTGACGTGATTGTTTTTTAATTGTTTGCGTCACTATGTGTGTCAAGATGTCAGGCCGAGAATAGAATAGTTATACGGCACATATTTAGTGAACATATAAGTTCTATGTTGGTCACCAAACAAGCAACATAGTACTTATGTGTACTATGTTGCTTGCTTGACATATCAGAATTGTATAAAGGGTGAGATATCCAAATAAAAGAGTGCAGAATTAAAGCGTTCAAGGACGTTGGTGCGTTCAAGGACGTTGGTGCGTTCAAGGCCGAGGCGGCCGCGCATTGGCGACGCAGTTTCCTCTGCATCAGGAAAGGTTGCAAATCGCTGTACATATCATTTTCGCCAAGGCGTGCAGTGAGGATAATATAATTTGGTGCCTTGTTCGCTCGCGAAATAAATTCGATCTGTCCCATGATGAGTATTTCGGTAGAGGAGCTGCTAGAGATGGTGAAGGAATGCACGTGCAAAGGGATCTGCAGGAATGGAAACAATTGAAGACTAAGGACGCCGAAACTATCTTTATAAAAGAAATATGGCTCCGGCAAGATGAAAACAGTAATTCGTCGATCATGCATGAAGCACGACAAGTGAAAATACAGTTTTTGTGTATCAAGCAGTAACTGATTTTTTATATATTTAACATATTTTTCGAGTTCACAGTTAGAAAAAGTACGCGTATCAAATTCCTTCGAAAGGTGTGTTGGATGCCAAACGAGAATTAATTTGATTGGAATACCGCTTTAGGTAATACTATAATAAAAAAATCCTACGTCCTTGCATGCACATCACCAACATGTCGTGTGTAAAGAACACTACAGAGAATTGTCATCCTCTTCATCGTGCATTTCATGGATTTGACCCTTGGACAGATGACTGCTTTGAACGAGTCCATCGAGACCAATTAAAACTGTCCAACGCAACACTTTTTAATACTGCAACTCCGACAACACCGTGAGTTTGTTTTCTATTTGTTCGATAATATGACCCTAGGCACCAATATTAGAGTTTTTCCGCCACACCTGACGCTCCTGCAATATATTCCGAAATACATATGTCTGAACTTCATTATCAAATCATTAATTAGAATATTGTCACATATTTCACTTCAATACGAACGGTGGGTAGCAAATACAACATAATCATTCTCTGCAATAATTAAAAACTTTGCATTGATTTATGTTTGTTTCTGGCCAGTAGTCTTACAGTTCCTGTTGCACTCGGAGCCTTGAATCGGCTCTATTCCTGAGTGTACCCATTTTGAGTTGCACTTCCATTTTCAGAGCCTAAAATCAACAAAATCAATAATCGAAATGTAAAAGAAAATTAGAGTTTTTCGGTCATACACTAAAGGCTATGAGTTGATGACTTTCGTATATACCAACATAGTACTTACATGTTATAATAGGAATAATGTTTGACATCCATCTGCCCTTCCATGTTGTGGGCTCACTGTACGGACGCGGATGGCAGGCTGGGAGACGTCCCTGATGTGCAGGCTGACAGGGTGTTATGTACTTTACGTCCCTGATAGGCTGGCTGACAGGGTGTTGTGTAATGTACCTCTCTTACAATGAGCTATGTTATATACATATTCTTGTGGGAGAGGGGCATAAAACTGTATTCAGGCGCGTTGGAACTCAATCTATGAATTTATGTCGTGTTCTCATTCCTACTTTGTCATGTCTCCATGTATGTTCGCTTGGGACGTAATTTAAATGGATTGGTAGGGATGCTTGTTAAACTTTTTCTTATGTAATCATCATTGTACCATCAAGTGCTTCAATAAAAATGATTATTATTGTTATTATTAGTACTATAGGTATTATTATTATTATGTAGAATACGGAATGCAAAAAAAAATTAGAACAGTCGAAATTTGCCTCTGTTCGATGCTGCTCTCTGAGGGTGTCACGTTCTTCTGTAACGTGGGTGAGCTTTTAGCTTCCTTGCGTGGTGTGCATTCCAAATGAACCTCATGCATGGGGAAAGTCCGAATAAAAGCCCCTCATGCATTCAGCTTACATAGGGAGGAATTGGAATTGAATTATTCCAATGCGCTTGCAGTCCGATTCATATGCATGGTGGGCGGAGTAGCATGTAAAAGTTTATCTTCTGAATAACGTACACCCTGTTAGTTTCTAGTGGAGCGGAGTGTGATGCCTATCAAAAAGCAACCCAGTTTAGACCAAAAGGCCTGATGTTGTCTTCATACACTTGTTAACACAGTTGCCGTACCTGGCAGTGGCAAGGGATCATTACATTTAGGGACGCCACAACCTGTTGGTACCTGGTGGGGAGGAGTGGGACAGCAAGGCTCTCATCCCTGCCAGGGGAGAGATCAGTGTTTCGAGGACTGTAAGTTGAGGGAAGCACAACCTGTATCTCAGTGGTGGAATGGAAGAGAGATCAGTACGCTGAGAGAGTCGATTGAGGGACGGCACGTACTTCTGGGTCCTGGTGGGGGTTCATTTCTCACACATTAATCTCTGTTGAAAGTGATTAGATAATAATTATACATTTGAGCTAAATAATATGTATGAGTCTTTTTGAGCATAATTAGGACCATCAATTAAAAGTTGCCAGGTTAACAATGTACCTGTGAGTCACGTCAAGGAAGTTGGGAGACCAGATGGACGCTGACGTTGTGACATAGCCAATGCCGAGCGATATGTTGAGGTGGCTCTTGAACCCTTCTTTGATGAGCAGCAACATCGCATATGCACCAATATGAATCGAATTTGGTTCTAACAAAATGGTTCACCACCACATACTGCTCAGATCGCCCTCAACTGGATATCCGACCAAAATTATTCGTTTATACAGCCTCTTGGTTAGCATGAGTATATAGAGAAAACAATAAGGGCATATAACATATAGTTTAACGTCATGTTCTTATAAATGAGCACCATGTAGGTGACCATGTGGCACGTACAATAAAGATGTAATAAATACTGTTCAGTGTCCATTGGGTAATGCGATAAAAAATCTCAAAGAGCAATTTTTGTAAGTGTTGCAAGTATTACGATTTATGCCATGAGACAAGATGGCGTTCAATGATTGGAAATTGAGTGTATTGAGTGGAGATTTAGAGTCGTTGGAAGCACTTTCGCAGAGTTGACAGTTGAGTCAGTTGCTGTTTGTGGAGGATGCGGCATTGATGGCAGATTCGGAAGAAAAATTGTGTAGGCTAGTATCGGAGTTTGTTAGAGTGTGTGGGAAGAAGCTGTGAGTTAATATGGGTGAAATTATAGGTATGAGATGTTTGAAAAAAGACGATGCAAGCGTAATTACTGCCCGCCTCATTGGAGAAAAAGTGATTGGAGGTAGTTCGGTGGAATTGTGGGCATATTTTCTGAGAGAAAGACCGCCGTTTTGGTGGATGGACGGCGTGAAGCAAATTTCAGAGTGGAGATACACCAAAATGGAGGTGACAAGAGTGACTGTAATGGGTGAGCGTTTGTGGAGAACGATTGTGAACAGATGAGCATAAATTTAAACTCAGCCATGATACGCTTTACCGCCCTTGGTGTCTCGTTGTAAAACGGAATGGACTTTGGTGATGATGGCACGGCAATCATAGCACAACATTTATAACCCAATACAAGTTGTCTCGAGTTGTACACAATCCTGACCCGAAGTCCTGGCGGAATTTTTCAACGAATCCCTCTTCCAGGAGATTCGGTCTCTCGTCTGAATCTGTATCTGTATAATTTTTTAATGCATCCCTTACTTTAAGGGCCTTGTTGCGTTCACATTTTGAAAAAACATGCTGGTCAAAGCAACTCGTTATGCAGGTTACTACGTTATGCCGGTTACTACGTTATGCAGGTTACTACGTTTTGCAGGCTACTACGTTATGCAGGTTACTACGTTATACAGGTTTCTACGTCATGCTGGTTACTGCGTTATGTAGGTTACTATGTAATGCAGGTTACTACGTTCATAGCACAACCTATTTGCGACCGAAATTATATTTCTAATCCATATTAGCTTATGCATATTTACACTATTACAGAGATAAAACCCGATCAACTGAACAACAAATGATAACTGCAATGACCTGAAGGGAAAGTTATAACTTCAACAACGCCATACATTATCATAAAAAGTTTGAAGGATTATTACATTTATAAAACAGTCAGGACAACAATCTTCAATCTGTTGGCCAAGGGATGGGTCGCATGTCATGGAGTGTCTGTGTACACATGTAACGAAGTAGGTTCATGGCTCTCACAAAGAAAACGCGAATGTTCATACCGGAAATAAAGGGTTACATACAGCTGTATTTTAGGCTCCTTATATGGGACACCATCACGAACTATATACCTTTACTTAACAAAACAAACATAATCACAGCACATGTGGGGCTTAGAGCATCACACAATCCCAGATAAAAAAGATCGGTTGCATAACAGGTACTTTTCAACCCTGTTTTAAAATACGGCAAGGAATGAGACGCTCCAATATTGCCCGGAAAACTAATACGAAGCGAAATGCATTGGTAGTAAAAGAAACACCTGAACTAGCTGTCGGTACACGAGGAGTGCTAAAATTAGAGTTGGCTGAGAACTGTTTTCGTATGAATACGAGTCTTGAATATAAAGACTTTGTCCAGAAAGGAAGTGTTCAAACCCATCAAGAGATATTAATGTATTCTAGTTAGGACTCAATGCGTGTTAATGTGAGAAAAATTAAGAAAATTCCCGGAAATATCAAGCGGCAATACTGGGCTCGCACTTGGACACAGCAGCCCAAACCTGTAGACGATGCAGCCACATATGCCCGTTACAACAAGATCCTTACCCACACAGCAACACCCTAAAGTAAACGAGGGTGAACTTGTGAAAAATGATGCAAGCAAAGCATATCTAGGGGAACAAAATGAGGACGCTTACGAATTATTTCAAACAATTTAGACACTTTTTCTACATAGATTTTCATAATATTACTTAAACGAAACACAATAATTGAATTTGGTTTTTGGGAGACACACGAAAAAATGTTTTTTACAGCACAACCAAGAATCAATCTGATCTGATTTGGAGTTGACAAAATCATAGGACATGTTTTATTTTATCCGCTGCCAAAATGCATATGTACCATCATCAAAATGAACCAGATCATGACTCGGGGGTGCACATACCCATTCAATTTACAGATGCTAGGAAAAAGATGGGCTAAGTTAAGAACCGTGCGGTTCACCAGCTTGTATCAATTTTAAATCAGAGTTGAAGTTATTGAAGTTGAAAAACTATTTATAATCTGATTAAATATGATCGGAACCATAAAGAGGTAATCCATAATTACCAATTTTAAAAGTTTGTCCAAAATAATAGATTTATTGACAATATCAAAGGCTCTGGAGAAGACAAGCATTCCAGAGGGAAGTTATTTTTGCGAGACACAGGACAGTGTCAGATGTTCATCGTGTTTTTCAAGATGCCAAACTTTTGAGGAGAGATGATGCCGTTTGGATGGAAAGAGTCGGCCAGCCTGTTATGCATGAGTTTGTCGAAAATTTTACTCATGAAGTGAAGGGTTGAGATGGGACTACAGTTGAAGATTGTTACCTCATTAGCACTTTTGAAAATGGGAATATGAGTGTCGGAAAAACGGCATGTTGGTAAAGACAAATTAATTACATTTGTTAGAGTATGAGAGATAATATTGTCCATTTGCTAATAAAAAATGTGGTATTGAGTGATTTTTTCTGTCATTTCTTTTAAAATGGAAGGGAATCTATGAGTACTTTGAAAGGATCGGCCGTCAAACAAGCAGAGTTTCACCGGAGAGTTAGGTGTTGACGAGGATTATCCATATATGAGGCTGCACTGTGTAATTTTAGTTAATAAACAACACAGGTAAAATAATCATGTAAGCTAGCAGCTGATTCGCCAAAATCTGGAAATAATTGCATGTTCAAGAAAATACATAAACATTTTCTCTGAATCGAGGCTGGCGTTCTCACTTTGCGATCACCCCCCATTTCTTCCTCCCATCACCCAACGCAGAGAAAAATAATAAGAGTTACTCCTGCTTGTCGCTTTTAATTAACAAAATAAGAACATTTCTGTAGAACTAGATTCTTCAGCTAGAGAGCCATCCAAGTAGTGTATATGAAGATTGTGCTTCCGAAAATAAATACATTCGACGTACGTAGGGAAACCTTATAGGGCCACAACCACGAACTGTTTAATTTTGTCTCGCTCGAATCGTAGATTTACACAAATATCTGTATGAGAAACTATTACACATATTTGTTGAGTCGTAAGTGAGATAAAGTAATTGGACGTTTGGAAATTCGCATTGAATTTCTCAAGAAAAACATGTGGTGGCGTCAGAAGAAGTAACTTCAAGAGGTGATTTGTCGAAACCCGTTCATCCATTTGTTGTCTTATTTGTACTATATCTTTACGTCCCGTATATCTACCTGTATAACTGAACACTGCTTTTCGATAGTTCGAGATGTTGAAGTCATTCAAAGTTTCCCAAGAAAGTATCCATGCTCACAATTTGTTGCCTTCCTTTTCAAAATGAAATAAATGTAATATATTGGCGTTCAATCAAAGTGTAAACTATGTTAAACACATGGGAAAACAAGCAAACAAATGGCTAACAAGAAGTCACCTATTCCTCTTATTCTACTTTCGCCCTGGCAAGCCTGACATTGGTAACAAAGCCACCCACTAACCTTCCACGAATACCTCTGGTCAACCGGGAACTGGAACCAAAGCTGTCCAATAACATCCTACGAATGGCTCTTATTAACGAATGAAGCGACATTAACGGTCTCGTTTGAAATGATAGGGAGGAACATTATCAGGGCAGAGAGTCGAAGTTTGGAAAACATCGGCACTTCTGAATGTGGTGACTCCGTTCTATTTTGACATGCGACGTCTCTTACACAATGGAATTATAGCAGTATTTTGAGAGGTGTCACCGTGGCTATTTTCAGTGGATTGTAGCGTCACGTGGCTTTGTCAACTGAATCTTGGTTCGGAATTATAATGGTATTGATCAAGTCAAAGCAAAAATATAGTTCAAGGAATAGCATCCAATATTATATCACGCTCACTTGTACAACATTACACACAAGGCTAGTTCAAGTGCACCTGTTTCACACACATAAAGTCGTGGGGGCGATCAATATCCCCATCTGACCGACCACGATCAATATTCTGAGCGAGGCGACGACTATTCCATCCATGTTCGTTCACTTTTTATCCTGTTCAGGCAACAGAAATTCACTGAGCAACGCGTAACGCAATTAATCTCTAAGAGTGTGTTTCTGAGACGAGTGTGTTTATGAGACGAGTGTGTTTCTGAGACGAGTGTGTTTATGAGACGAGTTTGTTTATGAGACGAGTGTGTTTATGAAACTAGTGTGTTTCTGAGACGAGTGTGTTTATGAAACTAGTGTGTTTCTGAGACGAGTGTGTTTATGAAACTAGTGTGTTTATGAGACGAGTTTGTTTATGAGACGAGTGTGTTTATGAGACGAGTGTGTTTATGAGACGAGTGTGTTTACAATACGAGTGTGTTTATGAAACTAGTGTGTTTATGAGACGAGTTTGTTTATGAGACGAGTGTGTTTATGAGACGAGTGTGTTTATGAGACGAGTGTGTTTACAATACGAGTGTGTTTATGAAACTAGTGTGTTTATGAGACGAGTTTGTTTATGAGACGAGTGTGTTTATGAGACGAGTGTGTTTATGAGACGAGTGTGTTTACAATACGAGTGTGTTTATGAAACTAGTGTGTTTATGAGACGAGTTTGTTTATGAGACGAGTGTGTTTATGAGACGAGTGTGTTTATGAGACGAGTGTGTTTATGGGACGAGTGTGTTTATGAGACGAGTGTGTTTATAAGACGAGTGTGTTTATGAGACGAGTGCGTTTATGAGACGAGTGTGTTGATGAGAAGAGTGCGTTTATGAGGCGGGTGTGTTTATGAGACGAGTGTGTTTATGAGAAAGCGCTGTAGTGGACGGCTTTTTAATTGCGGAGTGGAACGACGACAAGGCCTCTGTCCATGTTAGTGGAGAGGTATCAGTGGGAGGACTGTACAACCAGCAGATCCCTGATGGGGCGACGTAATGAACTAATGTTTCTACTCTTTGTATGGAAGAGGGAGTATTTGAGGGACCGCATAACTCGCACACCCGTGTGCATTTGGTACCGACCCCCACCGTCTGCTCGAGGGCAACACACAAAGCATTTGTTCCAACCAGCTGCTCCCTGCATGGTGGACGGAGTGGCACATAAATGTTTATCTTCATAGTAACGTACACCTAGTTAGTTCCTAGTGGAGCGGAATGTGATGCCACAGTTACCGTACCTGGCAGTAGAAAGGGATCATTAAATTTAGGGACTTCACAACCTATTGGTACCTGGTTGGGAGGAGTGGAACAGCAAGGCTTCCGTCCCTGGCAGGGGAGAGAGATCAGAGTTCCGAGAGACGGTAAGTTAAGGAAAGCGCAACCTGTATCTCAGTGGTGGAACGGTAGAGAGATCAGTACGCTGAGATAGTCGATTGAGGGACGGCACGTACTTCTGGGTCATGGCGGGGGTTCATTTCTCACACATTAATCTCTGTTGAAAGTGATTAGAAAATAATTATACATTTGAGCTAAATAATGTGTATGAATCTTTTTGAACATATTTAGGACCACCAAATAAACAGTGCCAGACTATCAATGTACCTGTGAGTCAGGTCTAGGGAGTTGGGAGACCAGATGGACACTGACGTTGTGACATAGTCAATGCCGAGCGAAATGTTGAAATGGCTCTTGAACCCTTCTTTGATGAGCTGCAACATCGACATTGTACCAATATGAACCGAATTTGGTTCTAACAAGATGGTTCACCAATACATATTGTTCAGATCACTCTCAACTGGATATCCGACCAAAATTATTCGTTTATGCAGCCTCCTGGTTAGCATGAGTATATAGAGAAAACAGTAAGGGCATATAACATATAGTTTAACGTCATGTTCTTATAAATGAGCAAAATGTAGGGGGCCATGTAGACCATACAATAATAATGTAATAAATATTGTTTTGTGTCTATTAGGTAAAGCGATAAAACAAATCTTAAAGGGCAATTATTGTAAGTGTTGCCAGTATTAAAATTTATGACATGAGACAAGATGGCGTTTTGTCTCTCTGACAGTTCGATCTCGTTATGGATGGAGTGGTCAATGAGTGGAAATTGAGTGTATTGAGTGAAGATTTATAGTCGTTAGAAGCCTTTTCGCAGAGTTGACAGTTGAGTCAGTTGCTGTTTGTGGATGATACGGCACTGATGGCAGATTCGGAGGAAAAGTTGCGTAGGCTTGAATCGGAGTTTGTTAGAGTGTGTGGGAAGAAGCTGCGAGTTGATACGGGTGAAATTATAGATATGAGATGTTCGATTATAGACGATGCAAGTGTAATTACTGCCCGCCTCATTGGAGAGGTAGTGACAGGAGGTAGTTCGGTGGGATTGAGTGCATATTTTCTGATAGAAAGACCGCCGTTTTGGTGAATGGACGGCGTGAAGCAAATTTCAGAGTGGAGATACATCAGAATGAAGGTGACAAGATCGTGTGTAATGGTTGAGCGTTTGTGGAGAACGATTGCGAACGGATGAGCTTAAATTTAAACGCGGCCATGATACGCTTTACCGCCCTTGGTGTCTCGTAGTGAAACGGAATGGACTTTGGTCGGATAGACACGGCAATCATAGCACAACAGTTATAACCCAATACAAGCTGTCACCAGTTGTACACACTCCTGACCCAAGGTGGGCATTACGGGGTCCTGACGGAATCTTTCAACGAATCCCACTTCCAGGAGATTCGGTCTCTCCTCAGCATTTGTATGATTTTTTCAATGTATCCCTCAATTTAAGGGCCTCGTTGCGTTCACATTTTGAAAAAATATGCTAGTCAAAGCAACCCGCTATGCAGGTTACTACGTTATGCTGGTTGCTACGTTATGCAGGTTACTACGTTATGCAGGTTACTAAGTTATGCAGGTTACTGCGTTTTGCAGGTTACTACGTTATGCAGGTTACGGCGTTATACAGGTTACTACGTTATGCAGGTTACTACGTTATGCAGGTTACTACGTTATGCAGGTTACTACGTTATGCAGGTTACTACGTTATGCAGGTTACGGCGTTATACAGGTTACTAAGTAATGCAGGTTACTACGTTCAAAGCAAAATTTACCTGATTGATAGGAAAAGGGTTGATGCAGTGTATAAACGAGTATATTTCATTTACATTCATCTACATCAGAACCATTAAAAAACAATGCACAATTGATTTACAGGGAATCGAACCATGGGCCACCAATACCACACTCGTACGGAACACCCTCAATTACGTAATTACGTTATTCAGTGTTGTATATCCTTACAAATACAACTGATGATATCTTATCCATACCGAAGATCTAATGCACCGTATCTAAGATGCAACACCAGATTAAAACCTCTATACTTCATCATGTAAATAACAATGTGTTGCGAAAGAGGGACCCTTTTGTCTCTGGCAGTTCTTCTACATAAACTTGGTTGGTGTTAGGGGCCCGCAACAGCCTAAACGGTAACTGATACAGCATCGCCAGAGCGTTAACACCGAGATTGTCTTGATCTCTGTATTTCTAATTATATTTTCGAACTAAAAGTACCTTGTAAGTACATCGTTCCTTTCTTGTGTTCATTAAACTTCTTGTGGTATCGATACATTTCTGTAAAAAATATGTCAACCTGGTAATATTTTATATATA
>SDVV010028726.1:0-11916 GCA_016164225.1 Gammarus roeselii
GTGTATATTATGTTTACTTTCTTATCTAATTAGTGTATAATTGACTCATTCGGTGGCTGCTTGGCGGGTTCTTAGCGGTTGGATTGGGATATTTTGTGTTTTCTGTTGGTTCATCTTTTATATTGTATATACTGTTTACAGGAATAGTATGGTAGGTAAGTTTTATAACTCGCTTTGCCGCCTTAGTGTGCGTTCGGACCAGCTTGGTACCAGCCTGATGTTGAATTTTGGGTACGTTTTGTGTTTTTTCCATCTGTTTATTTTATACGAAAATAATATCCATAGGAATAGTATTCTATAATGGTTCGACAGTGCCGGGTTGATGTATATATTTCTGGGTATGAAGCAGCTTCGTTATGAGATTCTATCTACCCTATAACGCGCTGTCCAGTTTTGAACCTGATAAATCTGTGACACCATGTATCCGCATTTTCCAAATGGACCGTTATCAAGCGTGTGTAGACTGTTCGAGTAGTCTTATCTCAATTTTTTGTATGGTGAGTATCGGTTGGATGCCCCCCCCCTCAGCGAAAGTAGCTGGAGCTTACGTAAACGAAATGAATTTAATCGCAGGTCATTATATTTTGTTATGTATACATAGTAATGATCAGTTGATATATGCTGAATTTGTATGTTTTTTGGAATTTTGAATAGTTCACATACAGTTATAAGAATTTTAGGATATTTTAGGTTCGCATCTTACATGTAGCACATTATCTCACGCATAATTGGTCGGTCATTGCATTTTTTTATATATGACATTCATTTACGACTAAGCCATAGTTACTTCTGTTAAATAATATTAGATTTTTACCTGTTTTGGTGTGCCATTGAGAAAATATTCCATCAAATTTGTACATACTATAGCGTGTTCGTGTAGAAGTATTCCACATCATTTACTATAGGTTTCAGTTAGGTAAATCAGTCACATGTCTTGGCAACTTATTCACGTTAGTTGTTTGGCAGGTTACATGCTAGTTTTTTTTCTCGTACATAATTGTTTTTAATATATGTTTCAAGTATGGTACAGAATTGATCGTCTTTTGAGCGTTTTAGTATATTTCATTCAGTTTTGTATGTCCTCTGTAGAGTTTCCATCTTCAATGCAAAGTATTGAATATTTTATACAAATATAGGATATATTACGTTTGTATCTGCAATGTAGAACATTATTTCAGGTGTAATTTTGTTAGATGGTGTATATTTTTTAGTGTTTTATGTATCTCTTGCGTCTTGTTTCATAGATTGAAGTGTAGAACATTATTTCAGGTGTAATTTAGTTAGATGGTGTATATTTTTAGTGTTTTATGTATCTCTTGCGTCCTGTTACATAGATTGAAGTGTAAAATTGAAGATTTGATTTGTTACAAGCTTGGTCTTGTTGTTAGATTATTGTATATGTATTTTAGGAATAACGTCGTACTTCAATGTTCAGGAGGAGTTAGAGGAGTCGTCTAGGCAAAAGCTCGTTGCGTTTATGTTTATTTGTATAAGTAGACCGATTTCCTATGATGGATACCCTCGTATATTACAATTTTTTTCAATCTTGCTTACAACAGAGTAGAGAATTATTTAGATTTATTTTTGCTATTGTTATTGGTGTATGATTTTTTCCGCGGTAATCATAGGAATATATGTTTAAGAGGTGTAAATCCGTGCAACAGCTTTGTGAAATTTCGTCGTTAAATCCCATCAAGTGTATAGTTTACCGTTTTAGAAGACGATTTTTTGGATGGATTGGTCCTGGTGTAGAGGCGGCTTACACTCTTTGTTGTCCTTTGGAGATCATCCAAGTTCAACGTGAATTTGTAAGTTCTTGTAGATGTTGGTCTTAAGTTCCATGGGTTTGTTAGAGAAGTTATGCGACGAGCTGCTAGTCGTTGGAGTGATTTACTTAGGTCGTCAGTGAACAATAGCCCAGATTTTATGGCCACACTTTTTGTGACTCATGTCAGGCCCATTCATGACAACTGTATCTGTGTATGGATTCTTGATTAAGTTTAGGATGTAACTTTGCCCGATGCTGTTCAGAGAAGATAGACTAAACAGATGCATGGTTTGTCTGAGGTATTGTACCATGACTGGCTGTTCCTTCTAAATTTGTTATATATCGGGGGTAGCTTGCTAAGAAGTATCCTAATAAAACATTGTAGAGTTCGTTGTTATGACACAGTGGGCATTGATTTGTCCTACTAGAGACATAGTATCAGTAAGGTTTAGGAATTAGTTTCGGATTGAACGGGTATCATTAAAATAACTTTATTACGCATGAACTCAGTGTTTGTTTTTTGTCAAATATTTTTGACGTGGCTTATATGTTGATATACGATATAAGTCCTGTTTCAGATCACCTTAGGAGTTGATGTACTGGATTATTTTTATTAATTACAAGATCGGTAATGTATATCGGCATCATGTATTGATTAACCATATCCTTCCACATTGGTGTAGGATTTATCTTCTGGGTGTGGTAGGATACATTGTATATTAAACCTAATCAATGTAGCTTAAACCATAATGGAGAAAGTTATTTAGCTATTTTTATTGTTGTTATACGATTTTGAACGGTTATCATGGGGATATAACTTTTACTATGTTTTAATTTGCCTGATTTGATATAGTGTTGGGCATATATTCGCTTAATTGGATAAAATGGTCCAAAATATTGCTGTTTTACCTCCTGACATTGGATCTGTGGTACTGTTTTAACTTGTCATGGAGAATTAGTCTACCGGATTTGGATTGAGTGTTACTGTTAAAATATTCCATCAGTTTAGTGTAGATCTTAAATATGTTATTCGGTCGCATACCTTTACTAGATGCTTATTCCCACATGTCCTACTTTTATAAATATATGTTAACCGTTTGCAGTTTATACAGTTAAAATTATTGCTTGTTTCAGGTATTGTTATGAGATTTCGTTGAAATTCAGAACATCTGACTTGTTCGAGCATTAACTATACCCAGTCCAGCATTTCCACTATAGATTTGTGATGAAAGGGCCGCAGTCAACAAAATCTAAAATTTAATCACGGTAATCATGGGAATATATGTTTATTAGGTATAAATTCGCCCAATTTGTTGTAGTGTTAGAAAATAATGGTATATTTTACGTTTTAATATTGGATCTGGGTCCTGTTTTAGGTTGACTTGTAGAACGAGTCTATCTGATTTGTACAAATGTTATAGTCAAAATCACTCCATTCGTACATTGTAACTCGCAATTATGTATAGCGATTCACACAAGTTGGTAGCTTGGTAGCTTTTATTTGTTATATGTGTAATTTGTGCATATGTGTCTGAGTGTGCTCGTATGCATGGTCTCACGTAATCTTATGTTATGGAACGTTAGAAGACTGTAGAGGTCAAAACGGTTATATAAGCTTGCCGCATATATCAGTGATGGTTAAGGCTGTTCAAGCGCGAGCAAAGAATTTAGACGAATTTTTTTCAATGTGTATTCAACATTTTACTGTTACAATAAGATATTTTTTTTGTATTGTTGGATTTGTTGCTCGATTTAGGAGATGACCAGTTTGATGTCATGTTATATTGTTTATTATCTAATATAGGGTATTCGTATAAGATTACTTAACTTGATTTTTTCTTACTTTTTTCATATATTATAACGAAAATTCATTACACAAACTCTAACATTTTACTATTTATCTGTGATGTAGGGGCTGCAGTCAACAATTCTAGAATATAATTCACGCCCAAGGTACATAATTAGGGATTTGTATATCGATTTACGACAACAATGACATGAAAAATCAATTAACACAAAATGGTTGCCATACGCTACCAGGTACGTTAAAAACTAGTCAATCTAACCTAACCAATAAATATGTATTTGTTTTCAAGTTTGATATTTATTTGTCGATTTATGATATATTCATATCCAACCTTTCCACTTGGCTCAACATTTTGATCTAAACGTTTGTAGTTTGAATACACTCTTCCAATTTGATTGAGCAAATGTCATCCATTTTCATGTATAAAGTACATCGATCGTAATTCATGGTATTTTTGAATTTCACACGAACCTACATCACTTATGGTTATGAATGATATTGTTGTACATGATTCCCTTCTAACCTAACCTAACACTTCTTAACCAAGAAATATATATTTTTATTCAAGCTTTCAGTCTCTGATTTATGTGTTAGAATATCAAATTTCTCTACCCGGCTCAATATATCACTTACACCTATACCCCATCCTTCCTCAACAGTATGACAACGTCGACTATGTGTTTGTACATGTGTATGTTCAAGCGTGTGTACGTGTATATGAGTTAAAAAAAGGTAGAACAAAATTAAAATACAAAATTTCAATAAAATTTACATTTACGAGGGATAACAGCCAAGTCGGTCTTTTGTAGTGATAAGTTGGCTATTAAAGTAAAGTCCGTGCCTCGAAAATTTGAAATTATATGGAAATTTGAATTTTATATTTGTTATACCTTTTCTTAACTCATACGCTTGAACATACACATGTACAAACGCATAGTCGACGTTGTCATACTGTTGAGGAAGGATGAAGTACAGCTTAATTTGACGTGTCTCTAATAATAGTGGAGGAATGACGGGTGTGCACTAAATTTGCAGGAAAAAATAAAGTTGAATAACGATAAATTGACAAGTAATTTATGGCGTCATCTGAAACAAAGTAACGGTCCAATTTATAAAACTAATGAATTTGAATATGATAATAATAGGTGTAGGACGTTAGAGCGTGTGGTGCCAGGAAATGTTGAAGAAAAATTCAAAAACCTAGTGTGTGACCATGTGTCCGTTTGTGCCATACTGATGACGAATATGAATTACTTATAACATTCAAACAATCTATGTTTAAAATTGACGATATTTATTATACGATATAGGTAGAGAGTGACAATGCAAATAAACAAATATCTAGGTGAAAGTGATATATTGAGCCGGGTAGAGAGATTTGATATGTATAACGCAGAAATCAAAGACTAAAAGCTTGAATAAAAATATATATATCTTCGTTAAGAAATGTTTGGTTAAGTTAGATGGGAATCATGTATAACAATACCATTCATAACCATACGTGATGTAGATTTGAGTGAATTCAAAAATACTTTGAATTAGTGATAAATTCAAACAATCTATGTACTTTATACATGAAAATGGATTAAATTTGCTCAATCAATTTGGATGAGTGTATTCAAACTACAAATGTTTAGATCAAAATGTTGAGCCAAGTGGAGAGGTTGGACATGAATATATTATAAATCGATCAATAAATATCATACGTAAGCAGGAAATCTCGAACGACCACACATAATTCTTAGTTAGGATGACCAGTGGAAGCTGTAACAAGAGTATCATTTTGTTTCACCACCGAGCCCCGACCAGAAAAATTTTTAATATCGAATTAAAAAAACGACTCATGTGAGGTATAGAACAACGCTCATACATATATCCCACGAAAAAAATGATAATATGAATTACCTAGAACATTCAAACAAATGACGCAACATACACATGAGAATGGACGAAAATTGTTCAATCACAATTGGAAGAGTGTATTCAAACTGTTAAAGATAGATCAAAATGTAGACCCACGTGGAGATATTTGTTATGTATAAATTACAAATCATTGACTGAATATCATACGTAAACACGAAACTTGAATAAAAATCTATAATTACTGGTAAGGTTAGAAGAGAATGAATAGATCTTTTAACCTAACATGACGGAAAAAAACTGAACCACATTCAATATCTTGTAACAAGAGAAATGGAATTAATTTTATTGGAAATCACATATCAGAAGTAAAATGTTACAGAGGGTGAACGAGTCTGTATATTAGTGCAAATGTGTGTATGTGTCTACATGGTGCCGGCGGCGGTGCCGGCACCGACCCTGTATATGCGTACAAATGTGTGTATGTGTGTACATGGTGTGTATGATATTAAAAAAAGCCATATAGAGTGATTTGATATGTATATCGCATAAAATGATAACTTAATGCCATACATAATCATCAAACTTGAATGAAAATGTATACTTATTGGTTAGGTAGGTTAGGTTAGAATGACTAGATCTTTGAACCTAACATCGCGTGAAACTGATCCACATTAGAAAAAAAACTTGCAACAAATGAAGTGAATCAGTTCTTATGAAACCTACATGCTGAGTCTCATCCAAACTTGTAATGGAGGCAACGATGATGTTCTGAAATCTAAACATGTGCAAAAGGATATTTGCTATATCAAAATTTGGGGGGGGGGGGGTAGTGTATTGAAACCCCAAGTGGAGAGATTTAAATATATCAAATGTATACATAACCCTAAGTGATGTATATTTGCGCCAAATTCGAATATAATATGAATTCCTGATCATTCAATCAATGTAATTCATTTATAAAAAGGAGCGATATTTGCTAGATCAAAATTGTAGGAGCGTATTCTAGCTGCTAATGATATTTTAAATATACAGTCCAAGTGGAGAGGTTCATACATATCAATATCATACATAAGCATCAAACTTGAATAAAAATACATAATTATTGGCTAGGTTAGATTGACTAGGTTTTAACGTATCTGGTAGCGTATGGCAACCATTTTGTATTAATTGATTTTTATTTTCATTGTTGTCGTACATTGATTTACAAATCCCTAACTATGTACCTTGGGCGTGAATTATATTCTAGACAGGTATATAATAAAATGTTAGAGTGGGTGTAGTGAATATTCGTTATAATACACGGAAAGGCTAAGAAAAAAATCAAGTTAAGTAATCTTATACGAATACCCTTTATTAGATAATAAACAGTATAACACGACATCAAACTGATCATCTCTTGAATCGAGCAACAAATCCAACAACACAAAAAAAATATTTTATTGTAACAGTAAAATGTTGAATACATATTGAAACAAAATACGTGTAAATTCGTTGTTCACGCTTGAGCTGCCTTAACCATCACTGATATATGTGGTAAGCTTGTATAATCGTTTGAACTCTACAATCTTCTAACGTTCCATAACCTAAGATTAAGATAAACTATACATATGCACAAATTAACCATAAAACAAAGGTTGGTCCTTACTCCTGAACCCTAGTTTTAAGTTAATATTAAATTCACCTAGGTAGCAAATGTTGTCATCAAAACAGTTCACGCTGACGAAGACTTGGTACGTATCATCTGTGTGTTATGATATTTCTGTTATTTTATCAACATGTCATTATACTTAAATAAATGGTAAATCCTTAAATCCTAAATAATTAACATAAAATGAATTAATTTTATTGAAAATTACAAACGTTCAGTAAATATGCTACAGGTGATGGTAATTTTTTTGTCCAACGGAACGGTGAAAACATGGCTAATATATGGTTTGGAAGCCACCAACTTGAGCAAATCGCTATACATAATTGCGAGTTACAATGTACGAGTGGAGTGATTTTTACATTAACATTTGTACAAATCCGATAGACTCGTTCTACAAGTCAACCTAAAACAGGACCCAGATCCATGATCAAGACGTAAAATATACCAATATTTTCTAACACTAAAACAAATTGGGTGAATTTGTACCTAATAACCATATAATCCTATGATTACCGTGATTTCTAGATATTGTTGACTGCGGCCCTTTCATCACAAATCTATAGTGATACAGATCCATCACCAAGTATCCATACACAGGTACAGTTGTCAAGAATGAGCCTGGCATGAGTCACAAAGAGTGTGGCCCTAAATCTGGGCTACTGTTCACTGACGACCTTAATAAATCACGACAACGGTCAGCAGCTCGTCGCATAACCTCTCTAACACACCCATGAAACTTAAGACCAACATCCACACGAACTTACAAATTCACGTTAAACTTGGATGAACTCCAAAGAACTACCAAAGAGTGTAAACCACCTCTTCAGCAGGACCAACCCATCCAGTAAATCGTCTTCTGAAACGTTAAACTATACACTTGCTAGGGTTTAATGACGAAATTTCACAAAGATGTAGTACGGATTAACACCTGTTAAACATATATTCCTATGATTACCGTAAAAAAATCATACAACAATAACAATAGCATTTTTTTTTAATAATTCTCTACTCTGTCGTAATCAAGATTGATTTTTTTTTAATATATGAGGGTATCCATCATAGGAAATCGGTCTACTTATACAAATAAACATAAACTCAACGAGCATTTGCCTAAGGGACTCTTCTAACTCCTCCTAAACAATGAAGGACGACGTTATTCCTACGATACGTATACAATAAACTAACAACAAGACCATGCTTGTAACAAATCAACTCTTATATAGTTATGGTAACCACGGCTTAATCGTAACAGAATGTCAAATATATAAAAATATGCAATAACCGACCAATCATGCCTAAAATATTGTGCTACATGTAAGATGCAAACCTAAAATTCTTATAAGTGTATGAGATAGTTATTCAAAATTCCAAAATCAACACAAATTCAGCAAATGTCAACCGATCATTACTATGTAAACATAACACAATAGATTAACTTACGATAAATCCATATCGTTTACGTAAGCTCCAGCTACTCGCGCTGAGGGGGGGGGCATCCAACCGATACTCACCGTACAAAAAAACTGAGATGAGACTACTTGAACAGTCTACATACGCTTGATAACGGTCCATTTGGAACATGCGGAGACATGGTGTCACAGATATATCAGGTTCAAAACTGGACAGTGTGGTATGGGGTAGATAGAATCTCGTAACGAAGCTGCTGCATCCTCAGAAATATATTCATCAACCAGCCAACTGTCAAACTATTATACCATATTATTCCTATCGATATTATATACATATGAAACATAACAGATGGATAAAACACAAAACGTTGCTTAAATACAACATCATGCTGGTACCAAGCTGGGCCGAACGCACACTAAGGCTGCAAAGCGAGTTATAAAACATACTTACCAAACTATATATATGGACAGTGAATTCATCATTGGAAAAACTTCAGTCCAGCCAAGATTCGATCCTGCGTCGCCGGAATACGGGTCCAGCACTTTACTCACTACGCCATCCAGCACAACAAAAGTTGTGATTCAAGCTTTCGTGGGTATTGTACTGTTTAGGGTCAACCACCAATTCCTCTGTTTTATCACTGTTATAGCACAATAACCGTGTTTAAAGATGTTAGAGAGAATATACCAACAATAAGGTTGGGAGACTTATGTATATGGACTGTGAATTCATCATTGGAAAAACTTCCGTCCTCTTGGTGAGGACTGAAGTTTTTCCAATGACGAATTCACTGTTCATATACATACGTTTACCAACGTTATTGTTAGTATATTCTCTCTTATACCTATCATACTATTCCTATAAGCAGTATATACAACATAAAAGATAATCCAGCAAAAAACACAATATATCCCAGTCCAACCGCCAAGAACCCACCAAGCAGCCACCGAATGAGTCAATTATACACTAATTAGGTAAGAAAATGAACAACATACACAAAAAAATATATAGAAACATAATCCAGACCTAAATATATGATGATACATACACTCAAAACATAGAAATAACGGCAAATCAGCCATGGAAAAATACTGATAAGACAAAGAACAGCTAAGAGCAGCCTCATCTGACGAAAATTCCAGAGGCGTACTGAATTTTTTGCCTTAAGGGTCCCTACACCCCCACCGCTCTCCAAAATGTTATATAAGGATATTCCTACCAGCAACGAAAAAAATATATATGTATGATGAACAACAGTAAATGAGCAAGCAGTCCATAGGAGAAAAGCATATATCTATGTGGGCCCCCTTACCCCACCCCTCTCCAAAACGAAGTATTGGCATATTCCTACCAGAACCGAATAATATATAATGGAAAACAGTAAGGAACCAAGCGTTCCCCAATACTGCCATCTAAAGGAAAAAAATAACATATATAAATACAATAAAACATTATAAAACAGTAAAAAATATAAATGTACATAACCACAAAATACTCCCAAATGCATTCGAAAGCTGGGGGCCGAAAGCCCCATAAATACAATATACATTTAAAACCCGTGTAAATTAAATGTTCAAAACATAAAATACTCCAAATCTAGGGCCCGTCCGTTAGCCACCCATCAACCCCCGCCACCCGTTAGCCACCCGTAAGCCACCCGTAAGCCATCTGTGAGCCACTCGTAAGCCAGATAAGGTTCCCAAGCTGACTCTTAAGATAAGATAAGATAAGGAACCGATAAGCTAGATAAAGATCTGATTGGATAATGATCCGACCGCAAAAGTAATCAACTTGGACCTAAAAATAATTAGTCATTACATTGTCCGAGTGACATAGTGGCAAAGTGGGTCACCCAAAGTAATTAGATATATTTAATTATTCATTACATTGCCCAAATCACTCTGGGCAGGTCTTGCACATATTCTACTACTCACCAGCAGCGTAAGTCGTGGCAGGATCGTAGTTTTCCAGCCAGGCCTTTTCCCAATGACTGTAGTTATATCACCGACCGCTATGGGGTTTCACTACCAAGCAACCCATTTGTTCCAAAACACTCACGGATCAATACTAGTTGCCTCGTGTTTACCGAGGGCCGTACACAGAGTGAGTGTCATCATACTGTATACAGGAGCATTGTTCCTTTGCGTTGTCCGATGTCTGCAAACAAGGTTTGCGACGAGTGCCGCGTAAATGGTAATAGATTCTGTATTGTGGCTGCTGGCCCGGTAACATGCAGGACCAAGAGTCTGTCTGCCCATCATTAGCTGGTCCGGTCACGTGCAGGACCGAGTGTCCGTCTGCCCGTCATTACCTGGGCCGGTCTCATGCAGGATCGAGTGTCCGTCTGACCGTCAATATCTGGGCTGGTCACATGCAAGATTAAGTGTCTGTCTGCCCGTCATTATCTGAGCCGGTCACTTGCAGGACCAAGTGTCCGTCTGCCCGTCATTGATATAAAACTTTAACTCTAAAGGTTATTCAATGCGTTAAAGGTGGAGCAAGGTTGTAATGATGACAAGATATTTTTATCATATTATTTTGCATATTGTAACAATAACAAGTAAACAGGGTACTTCTCAAACGAGCATGAATAATGATTGTGATACTATGACAAGAGAAGGCATGAGAACATCGTTAAGTTATGTGGGTGGATAGTGAAGTACAATAAACTTGAGTTAAGTTCTCAAAGAAAAGTAAAGAGAACAGAGAAGAGTAGTGAACAGAACAGAACAGAGCAGGACAGAACAGAGCAGAACACCCACCCTGTAGGAAGATACAAAAACTAGACATATAATCACTGAATGCAATATTATATGCATCTAAATATGAAAGTATTTATCACGTCATATTTTATGATCTAGTGAAGTATAACACTGAGGTAACAACAACCTATATATAACAGGGATAACCAGCTTCAGTCGCTGTTCTAATGGGGCTTACCTCCTTGAGTGCTGTTCTCCTCCTTGAATAACCTAAACTCGCAAAAAAAGAGGCGGGCCTAAACTGAAATAGAGGCACGAACTCTCCAATGGGGGGCGTGTCTCCCTTGGCTGCTTGTGCCTCGTTGGCATACAAGTAAATTAGGCCGTTAAATAAATTATAGACTCCTCCCCTAATTCGTTACAACTAAAAGGTTACCATGGGCAGGAGAGTGAAACCTGGCTCTCTTCGTTATCGAATACCCGGCACCAAATTGCTGACAAGGTTACTTTTTGAGTAATATTCACAAATGGGACAAATGGGATACACTTGACGACGTCTCTCGGTCAAGTAATCTAATATGGAAGCAAACTGCCGTTTGCTAAAAGAAACACGTTGAAGGGTGATGTAAAATACGCAAAGAAAAGGTTTCCCATCGTGTAACCTAAGCTAGGGTTGACAGACCTACCCTGTTTCTCGCGCAGTGCAAAAGACTCAAGC
>SDVV010028727.1:0-11916 GCA_016164225.1 Gammarus roeselii
AGGAATGCCTATCTACGGTTTTAAACCTCGTTCTGAATGCTAGAACTTTTAGGGCAACTTGTGTCACACTTTTATATGCAGGAAATAAGTGACACGCTACCACACACATCTATGCGTCCCGCCAATGGAAGAGTGTATAAACAAAGCCAGCTGCGCTTGTTGCCAGTTTTGTCAGAATATTTCTCTGAATCCTATTGTTGCGCTGCAACTATAATTGTAAGCTGTTTGTGCTAGCTGAACAAAGTGTTGTTTACTACCTACAGAGATATGCAACAATATCAAAATATGTGATTGCCTAATCGTAATAGGCCTGTGATGCACCTATAATGCGTTTAGTGTTATTAAAAATAATGTAGGGTCAATCAAGGACCTCTACAGTATAATATTTTTTTTCTTTTGATATCCATATTTATTACATGCATCCAATCTGTCTGCCTGTGTGAGGCAGGCAGAATGGTAACTGAATATCTCCCATGTGGCACCTTTTTAGCCAAAAATGTTTTTATGTGCAACCTTCATCCTTGCTGCGAACCAAAGACAAAAAGGGAACACTACCTTCATTGTACGGCAACTCACTTCAGGCGAGACCAAAAACCAAATTCTCGACTGGATCACAAAAATTCCAAAAATCCCCAAAGATTACCTGCGGTTAAGCAACGCCACCGGGTGTTTCTTGCCGGCTTCCCTATCTCCCCTCTTTTCCCCTTCTATATTACCTTGGATGTCTTCATTCAGTCAAGTTGGGATCAATACCAAAGATTTTATTTACCTTTGTCTTTTATTGTCCTTGTGTCTGTTTTTTGGTGCTTGCCCATAATACTCAACCTCATTTGTGAAATATAATATCATAAACTTGGAGTCAGATTGTGCCTTGAAAGTGAAAGCACCGTGTTCACTTGAATTATTATCGCTCACAGAAGCTCCTTTACTATTCACGTTTTGATTTGCCAATGGGTAACTTACCCATAATCAAAATTACCAACATCACCAAACAATCTTATATATCTTGTTGCGCTCCACTTCAAGGTTTTAAACCATCTGTCACTACGATTGCGTGCATTCCTTAAGAAAGTTGTTAGAAGGCACATCCAGCTACGAATGCTGCTCTTGCTAATTGAGAGCAAGTGTTCAAATCAGCATTCAGTTGGCAAACACGTATCTTTCCTTCATGCAAGCCGTTCTTAATCAATTTACTTCTGAATACATTTTAGTAAATACTAGATGATAACCTGAGCCCCTTTTGTAAATGCTTTCATTGTATACTTGACCTCCTAATGAGTATTATTGTGTATTTGGCCTCATAATGTCTATCGTTAGAAATGCAACCGGAACATAGGGAGACCAGAGTATTCTGATACCTTCCTTACCGCCACCATAAAGGTTGCCAGAAGACCGATATTTCCTGCCCCGTCACATGTGGTATACGGTCAAATAATGTTTCACGGCTTTATATTGTACGAGATTGGACAAGAATCAGGGAAAGTTAGGTTAAAACCATATACCAATTGCATGTGGGGAAAGTGGTGGGCCAAAAAATGTAGTGATTGGCACGAGTAGCTGTGTTGGAGCTGAAGATACGGTCGCCTCAGCGCTCAGCCTTCATGTGCCCATTCCAGGCTGTACGGAGCAGGTGTGTCTTGTTGCGCTTAACACTGGTGTGAGAGTGGGCGACGGTGCTGTTGTTAAGAGTTGGTATACATTTGTGAGTTGTGTTACTAATTTGAATTAAGTAATAACGCAATTTGGAGAAATTGTATAACACATATCCTCCTGTTCCATAGACTGTTTGGACGAAGCGTGGCAGCGACGCTCTACAATTAGCGGGGAGCGACTGCACACTGATGGCTATCATCAGAGCTAACCAGCTCCCGATACACCACATGAGAGTGTAGGCGAATAACCATTTTAGGCCAATGCCAATAACCCCAGAGCGTAATATTCTAACCACAATATAGCAGGTAGAACCAGAATACATAAGGCTCAAGCTATAATCAGAACTCCAGGTCTTTTTCCTAGCTTTTTCTAGATAGAATAATCGTTTGCAATTTGTTGAAGTAAATTAATGCAAACAAATTGATGTTGTTTTTATTTACCACGTTTTGTTTATGTTGTTGGACAATCAATCACCTTCCCAATAGTTGTATTCGCGATGTCGTCAATCGATCAGGATCAACCGCTGTTATACAGACACCAGGCAAATTCACCCCGAAATGTGTGTAGCCGACGGCAAGGAGCCCCTCACACACCACTCACATACTCACATGAAAACGAACTCAGCCTTTTGGCGATAAAGGGTCCGGCGGGAATGCACATCAGGGCAGTGTCAAATTCATCCATTCACAACCATTCACCACTCACGCCTATCCATTGCACACTCTCTCGCTACCTTCACACTCATGCCACTCCTCCTTATATACCGCCTGCTTCACGCCATTTATCCACCCAAACTACGGTCTACCTCTAGGCTTACGTCCATTCACCTCCTCTTTCATCACCCCTTTCAGCAATCTCCCATTATTCACCCTCACCATGTGCACAAAACATTTTATTTTAGAACACATGAACACATTTTAGCGTGACTCCAGCCATTCCGCTATAACAGTTCATCTCGAAAACATTCAATCTTTCACTCGCTTTTGCTCTCACCCTCTAAGTCTCAGCCCCGTAAAGCATAGTTGGGACAATACCCCTCGCATACAACCATTCCTTTGCTTCCAAGCACAGCGTCCTACAGCTCACTACACTCTTCAGTGCACCCAACATTTACACCATTCCTCCACTGGCGATTTCACCTCTGTTTCCTCAAGTTCATTGTTCGTTGATGCTCAACCCCAGCTCCTCCTACAATGGAGGAGCCATGGACAGCGCACAGCCCGGGAACCCACCAACGTGTGCGTATTGGAAGTGCTTCAGCTGGTGCAAGCCGTATATTTAGCCTGCATTAACGAAGAAGCTGATGCTGTATGCCTCGCGCGTGCTCCCACAGATCACACACTGACGCGATGTTATGGTGGAGCCCGCCGGGTGCGGTGGCTGGCACGACGTCATGACAAGCTCGACCGTATCAAATGAACCTCGGCATCGCTAGCAGAGATTGGAAGGGACATTCCCCAGCCTATTCCGGTATGACTGCAGGGGTCGTGTGGTGCCGGCACCTCAGTTGCGACAGGGGGACCCTGTCACCCCTGAGCATACCCAACTTCTTTACGTCCACCACATGCGAGTGACTCCGCAAGACCTTGTTGACTCTGTGTTCATCTAATGCAAGAGCTGTGATGTGTGTGTGTGTGTGTGTGTGTATCTGTTTGTGCATAGATGCATTTCTGTAGGGTAAAGAATGGTCGCGTAAAGGAAAGCGAAGTGTGTTGCCGGTGTGGCATGTAGGTGTCGACTGGTTGGACGAGGGTTCAGCAAGTTGAAGCAGGGGTGTGACGGGTCTGAAATTTTGTTGAAGAACTGGGTCCCTCTCACATTGAAATGATGTTTGAGTGGGAGGACCTTGTTTTCTTCATGCAAGTGCGGAATGGGTGTGGTTTCTGTACATCCCATTGTGATGAGCAAGGCCTTTACTAATTCCGTCATCCCCACAAGCGAGCCCGGGTACTTAAAACACTGAACTTCCTCCAACCACTCACCATTTAGGAAAACACTAATTTCTCTCAATGATATCCCGCGAACAGCTCATTACCTATCTTTCAGCCATGCAACTCGCAGTTTCCTCTTTGGAGGTATTTTGTTACTCAGTTATAGTTTCATCTGGCTACTGAAGTAGCTAAGCTCAATTTGATTATTTATTCAAGATATGATGCGTACTAGCGATGATCACTCTAGTTAAAGTGATGAATGTAATTGACATTATTTTTGCAGTTGTAGTAAACTAAGTAAAAAATTCAGATCGACGTGGATGAAAGTAAGCAGATTAGTAGCCGCATAATTTCGGCAATGGGTTTTCCGAAGAAATCACATAGGAAGAAGTAAAATTCAGGTGGAATAGGATTTTACTGATGGAAAAAAGAGGCAATTTTGCAATAAGAGCACTGGTCATACAAGACAATACGACCCGAGGTGCAGGGACAGGAAGTGTAGAATCTTAATTCTCTTGATCCAGTAGCATTGGCAGTAGATTATCTGTTAGCATATTTTGTTTGATGATTGAGTTACCAGTTGGCAGAACCAGTTTAGTTCAAAAAGATAAAGTTGGCTTTTGTGAGCTGTAATAATTCAAGTTTACACGGCGCTTGCGATTTCAAGGCATCTTCAATATGTCTCGAATTAAATACGAATCTAATTATTTAGTATATAAGCACCCTTGAGCTAAGCCCTTGACAGGGCTCTGTGCATAAATTTCAGTAAAAAAAATGTAACTAAAATAATTAAATAATATGAAGAAGGGTCGAGTATTTTGGGCGCGCGCCTATACCAGACCAGGAGACTGAAACATGACATGAAATATTTGGTATTGGTGCAATTATAAATTCTCAACTTGACTGAGAGAAGACATCCGAGGTAATATTGAAAGGGAAAGGAAGGTAAATATGAAAGCCGGCAAGAAAATCAAGGACCGCTGGAGCAACAGCGGTCCTTGATTTTCTTGCCGGCTTGTCCGATACAGTGGTGGAAGCAAGGTCCAAGAGTTTGGTCTCAGAGACTTTCCAACAGGGGGCTGGCGTCCGAACAGAGGGAGTTGATTCACTGTTGTTCTGCGCCAATCCGCAGCATAAAAGGCTGTACAATAATGTTTGGGTAAGCCAAATATGCCCCATGGGAGACATTCACACATCATTCTGCCTGCCTCATACAGGCAGACAGAATATTTGCGCATAGTAAATGAACATTTAAATAGAAATAGTATGTCTTTATGGATGTAGCTATCAGGAATACAAATGAGAGGCTTAAGCTCCACTATTATAAGAGAATACATTTAGAACACAATTTGACTGTTATGTTTATTTTTAAGAATTATGAATGCACAATTCTCCCCTTAATTGAATGTTTAAGGCTGTATAGTTGTTGAATGATATTTGAACGTATTTGAAAACATAGATTATTTACATTATATATTTATACATAGGCACGAGGCAAGGTGGGGGTGCTATTCAGACATAAAGATTGCTTCACCATGTGAACTGGATACCAATTTGATTATCCTACTATAGCTCATCATGGATAATGTATGGGTTTTATAAATACATTGTAATAACAAACGGTGCACGAGGAATTCCGTATGGCTGTATGACAATAATGTTACATATAGCAACATCCTGCCTCAAGGTGGATACATGAAATATCACTCTTCTTACCTTGTAATACTCCTATTGTTGAGGATTAGGAATATCCAAAACAGGGTGATGCCCTGTTTGTTCCACTGGGTCAGGAATTATATGACTACTGTATCCTATAATAGGGCGAAGCCCTGTTTGTTTCACTGGGTCAGGAATTATATAGCTGCTGTATCCTGTAATAAGGTAAAGCCCTGTTCGTTTCACTGGGTCAGGAATTATATAGCTACTGTATCTTATAATAGGGTGAAGCCCTGTTTGTTTCACTGGGTCAGGAATTATATAGCTACTGTATCCTGTAATAGGGTTAAGCCCTATTTGTTTCACTGGGTCAGGAATTAAATAGCTACTGTATCCTGTGATAGGGTAAAGCCCTGTTTAGTTAACTGGGTCAGGAATTATATAGCTACTGTATCCTGTAATAGGGTAAAGCCCTGTTTGTTTCACTGGGTCAGGAATTATATAGCTACTGTATCCTGTAATGAACAGTGACTGTATTAATCCCTGAAATGTGATGAAGGAGAGTGAAAATTGTGGCCTAGCCTAGCTTGCTACACAAGAAGTATTGATCGGGATATTTAGGCCCTTTTATGTTTGCACTACACTGGCAAAAATTTCCACTTAGTATTAGCTACTTGAAGGAATGTTGGCACAGCAGTCCTGCGCTCCCCAAACGAATAATAATGTTTTAATTAAATAAAACAATTCTAAACGCCTTGAGAGACACGTGAGCTTGCCTCGGATGTTTTAGGAATTGAGCCTCTAGAAATGTAAACAGACGGATGGATGGGTCTTGCCAACATGGGTCCGAATAAAAATATCTGAATCTTGATCAGTTGACGATATGTTTATTGGCGTTTTAGTGCATTAGTGTCTGTGCATTTGTTCCTATATTTACTGAATAAATATTTCGCACTGCCATCATGTGTGAGATCATCATATTTGTACTAGCTTGACGTAATTGTGTTGCAACATCGAGATATGCGAACACTGAGATCAAGATAGGTGATTGCTTAATAGCAATAAGTGCGTGAGGTGCACATTTATTGAGTATAGTGATATCAGGATTGACGTTGAGTCAATTGGGGACCTCTAAATTATGAATGAATTTTGGCTAAGTTAATTAAATGTATTTAACACCACATGGGCGTATCTCTCATGGGTAATACAAAAAATATATATGGTTGCTCTCCCAAATCTGAAGGGTGAGTAACACAGTCAATTATTGGTAGTTGTTTATTATGCCTGCTTATCTTATCTTGGGAGCAGCAGGCGCCAGGCAAGGCATGCAGGAATAGAAGAAAGAAATATAGTAAAAATGGCAAGGTTGACGATCGGGTTGTGTGTAGGCGGCTTTCTTCAGCAATCCGGGATCATGACACTAGCACTGGATGTTTGGAAAATTTTCCAGGAGCAGGAATTGCACTTCTTAATTACAGCAGGGTTGTTATGAGGCGCCCAACGTAGATTCTGCGACAAGCCAGCGAGGCGTCCACACAAAAAATCCACACTGAATTTTCGATTTCTCAATCGGCGGCAACAATTCCTCATTCTGTGTGTCGCAATGCAGGCAGACAGAATGGGTGGACTTAGGACGCATGAACTATGTTATTATTTGTTATTTGCTTTTGGGTAAACGAACTATATATTTGTAATAACCAATCAATTCCGCATGGATGATGCATCAAATGAATGATTGCAATTACATCACAAGCTAGGTGCTAAAAAAAATCATTTCACGCAGACTGATGGTACGTTTTATGTAATATTCAATTAAACATTTACACCTATAGCACACAGAAAATATACCTTTCCTGGACCTAAATGTATTATATCAAGTATAAGTATAGTTTGTTGAAGTTGGTAATTTATATAGATTGATTATGGGCAAGTGCCCATTGACAAACCAAGTTGTTAATATTAATGAGCTTCGGTGAGCGATAATAATTCAAGTAAACACTGTGCTTTCACTTTCAAGGCACAATCTGACTCCAAGTTATGCTATCCTTTTTTTTTATGAATGAAGTTGAGTATTATGGGCAAACATCAAAAAACAGACACAAGGACAATGACAAGGCAAAGGTACTTTATCTTTGGTATTGATCCCAACTTAACTGAATGAAGACATCCAAAGGTATTATAGAAGGGGAAAAGAAGGGAGATAGGAAAGCCGGCAAGAAAATCTTGGTGGCGTTGTTAAATTCCGGTTATCTTTGGGGGACTTTTTTTTTGGAATTTGAGGAGATGCAGTCGAGAATTCGGTTTTCTTCTCGCCTGATGAGGTTCACGTACTATGGAGATAGTGTCCTCTTGGCCCTTGTTGCAGTAGGCTTAAAGGCTGCACATAAAATATTCTTGGCCTAAAAAAAGGGTGCCTCATGGGAGATAATCACATACCATTCTGCCTGCCTCATACAGGCAGACAGATTGGGTGCATGTAATAAAACCAATTAGATATCACAAGAAGAAATATCGTACCACTAAGGGTGTAGCTACCAGGAATAAAAAATGGAAGTCTTAAGCTCCAAAATGCATGACTCTTACTGGCCTTGATATTATTTTCATGTCCCAGAATATGCATTCTGGATGTATAATAATTAAAAGAGAGATGTCAATATTTAAAAAATTGTTATTTACACTATATAGGCGCTATATAGCTATATATATCTATAAATAGGCATATATCAAGGTAGGGTAATACTCAGATCTAAAGATTGCTATCATGTTAGCATGATTGACAATCTTTATATGGCATTTGGCAGAGGAATTCCCCATAGCTAGCTGCTATGCCTTTGAATACAGTTGAATCATGGCATCCAGGTATTTACAATAGTGTCTTGCTGCAGAAATCTGCAACTGTATTTATTCGTCTGCTCTACACTGGGGATAGCACATATTAAACACTGTTATTCACACCTGTCTTCTGTGGAGCAATATTCAAGAGAAGACTAAGTTGCACTGGTCATGGCTATCTAGCCTAGCTACAGACTATCTATAGGTTTGGCCTGCAACAGAAATATTAGTTACGGATGGTGTCTTTCTTTGCCTCTGTGGCCACAGTTTCACTTCCTTAAGTCGTTTACCATTTAGAGCCTCCTTGCCTGTATTTGTATGCAAGGATATAATAACCACTGACTGCCACGAGAACTATGTTCTTGTCCCTGTCTACGAAGACTCTAGAAAACCCCGCTCAGTTTGTTGCCCGGAAGGCGTTGTTGACAGATTTGTGTCAAGGTATTTCTCTGAATCATTAATTCCTTCTGATGCATGTTCCATGGCTTTTTGTGCGTGGGTATACATATTTATTTAGCCAAAATATATATTTGTTGCACTGCCATTTTGGTTGGAAGCAGTTTGTACTAGCTGAACGGAAATGTTGTAGCTACCTACAGAGAGATGCAACAATGAGATCAAAAGATGCGATTGCTTAATAGTAATAGGTGCTTGTGATGCACGTATAATGTGTTCAGTCTTATTAGGATAATTTAGGGTCAATTAAAGACCTCTACATCACTCCCCATTCAGACTGCAGCCAGGGATGCAGTATTGTTTCCTCCCTTGCTTGGCTGACGTCCAAATGCGCAGCGTTAGCTATATGTTGAGGCGGTCTGGTGCTCTTACTGCGCTGCCAGACCTGGTGGTTTGGGTGAACAACCTGACTTGAGGTTGTGGGTTTATTTGTACTCGCCGTCCTGTGAGGGCTTGCGGGGGTATATTTGCTGGTTGTCTGGTAGTCTGGGCTCGTGGCGCATGCCGGTTCTCTGGAAGTGCTGCGCCTGGTGTGGGAACTCGATCTGAGCCTGGTGTGGTTGACGGAACGTTTCCGATTTTTATCCTGACATGTGAATGTCTTCCGGGGAAAACGTCGTCTATGTCATGGGCCGCTTTCAAACGAGAGACATGGACATTGTCGGTTTTGCCTCTTCGCTTGATGGTGTAGTGTGTCGGTGTTCGTTAAACTACCTTAAACGGTCCTTCGTAGGGTGCTTCCAGCGGGCGCCGTACTCTGTCGATGCGGACAAAGACGTTCGTCGCTGTTTTGAGTTTGGGTCGAGGTGCCCTTCTGCTGGTTGAATTGGTCGGGAGAATGCCGGACCAACTTCGTTCATGAAGCTTTGCAGTCTCTGGTTGTACTCGGTGATGTCGGTCAGTGCAGGATTGCGGTTTCTGACCAACAAGTTGCATGGAAGTCGCAAGTTTACTCCAAACACGAGTTTTGCTGCTGTATAGTCGATGTCTTCTTTTACTGCGGTTCGTATGCTTAGGAGGATGAGTGGAAGTTTTTCCACCCAGTGGTGAGGATCTGCCTGTGTTTTTAATGCATCCTTGACTCGGCGGTGGAGTCGTTCGATCAGGCCATTGGCCTGAGGGTGGTAAGCGGTGGTCCTGATTCGCACCGAGCCAAGGGTTTCTATGAGACTGGTCCATAATGCTGATTCAAACTGAGGACCACGGTCTGTGGTGATGGTTGCCCCATCAGCGTGAGATCCAGGTGGCAAGGAAAGCTTTGCTGACTGTTTCTGCTCGTGCATCTTTGATGGGGCAGATTTCAGACCAGCGGGTATGTCTGCCGATCATGGTGAGTAGGTATTCGTACCCCTCATTGTGAGGTAAGGGTCCCACGAGATCGAGATGTACCTGCGCAAACTTGCCTTCTTCTGGTGGAATGGTTTGTGATGGAACAAAAGTTGTGGCGACTTATTTTGCCTTTTTGAGAGTTTGTGCACTGCTCACACCATTATCGGATGTCTTTCTTCATGGCTGGCCACACATAACGCGTGACAAGTTGCTGAACTGTGGCACACTTCCCAAAATGGGCGATGTTGTGCACCTTGTGGAAGAATTCCTTGCGCATTGTCTGTGGAATGTAAGGTCGGCTTACATTGTCATGTATGTGCATGTAAATTCCATCAACTTGTTGTAGGCGGAAGGTTGAATCCTCGTTTTTTGAGTAGTGCTTTCAACACTTGGTCCTGAAGTTGTTCCGTGCGAAGTCGTTCTTCATCAATATCCGTGAATTTTGCTGTGATAAGGTAATCACAATCGTCATCGTTCGGTTCAGGAAGCAGTTGCGTGACTGGTTCCTCTTGATCATGACATCGTGACAAGGCGTCTGCAACTTGGTTCTTTTCTCTAGCAATGAGCCGGATATCAGTTGTGAACTGACTGATGTAGTAGAGTTGGCGGCTCTCCCGTTTGATGTCTCGTTCCTGTCATTTGTGAAGTGCACCAACCAATGGTTTATGATTGGTGATGATGGCAAAGTCTATGCCTACAACGAAGTAGCGGAAGTGCTTCACTGATAGATAAGCTGCGAGCAATTCTCGACCAAAGGTGGAGTATTTCCTTTCCCTTGGCTGTAGTTCCTTGCTGAAGAAAGCAAGCGGTCTCCATTCATTGTCTTGGAGCTGCTGTAGCACTGCTCCCACTGTGGTGTTGGAAGCATCCACTGCAATTGCAGTTGGTGCATCAGGCAATGGGTGATGAAGCATTGTTGCTTGAGCTAGTGCTGCTTTTGCATCTTCAAATGCCTCGTTTGATTCTGGGTCCCACGCAATTTTGTCATTCTTCCCGGGTTTACCAGAAAGAAGTGAGTTGAGTGGTGCCATGACTGGGGCAATGTTATGCAAGAATCTGTTGTAAGACTGTATCATCCCACAGAATGTTCGGAGCGTCCTGATGAACACGGGCCTCTCAAAATCGTTGATAGACTTGACCTTTTCGGGCAACGGCAGAATTCCCTGTGAGGTTATTCTGTGTCCAAGAAAGTCCACTTCGGGGCGTCCAAATTCACTTTTGAGCGGGTGAATGACTAGTCCATGAGCTGCTAATCTGGAGAAAAGTTCTTCAAGGTCCTGGAGATGTTCAGTCTCATTTGAGCTGGCAACTGGTATGTCGTCGACGTAATTGAAGTTCGTGACTGGGCGTCCTGCGACGAATATGTCACGAAGAACTGTGTCAAGAAATCGCTGAAAGGTTTGAGCTTCACCGCTGAGGCCATAGGGCATGCGCGTGAACTCAAAAGATCCAAAAGGGGTGGTGATAGCTGTTTTGGGAATGCTTTCCTCGTCCATGGGGATTTGGAAGTAGGCACTGGCAAGGTCAACCTTGGAAAATATGTTTTTTCTGCCAGTTGGGCTGAAAAGTCTTGCATGTGTTTTAGGGGGTAGCTATCGCATACCGTCTGAAAATTAACACTTCTGTAGTCGCCGCACAATTCCCAGCCAACTATCTTGGGTACCACATGTAATGGTGAGGCCCAAGGGCTTTCACTGGGTCGGATGATCCCACCCTGCAGCATTCCTTTTATGACTTCTTTTGCCGAGTCTGCGACTTTAGGATTAAGTCGCCTGGGGCGCACAAAAACTGATTGTCCCGTTGTTGTAATGATGTGTCTGAAATCATGCTTAGGTTTTGTCAATGCAGTGTTAGGCATTGCGATGGTTTTGTGTTTCGCTAATAATTTTCTATAGCAGTCTGGGTCGTCTCCTAAGGTGTTGAGTGTTGCACCGGAGTAGTTAATATATCACCAAGAACGGCATTCTAGAGTCATTTTGGTGGGCGGGGGCGGGGGTAGGACGCGATGCATGCAACCTTGACTCACCGAGCGTACGGGGTAATCGCAGCGGGGGGCGGG
>SDVV010028728.1:0-11915 GCA_016164225.1 Gammarus roeselii
GGGGGTGGCTGGAGATGGCGGAGTTGTCATTAGTGGCGGGGTGTCAGCTGTATCTGCTTCCTTGAGGATGGTGACAGATTGTTTTTTGTGTGCTGTGGTGAAGTTGCGTAATTTTGACGATATCGGACCGATATTTTTCGGCTTTCTTGTGCAATTATTGCTTCTGCACGATGAGCAATTTGTATTACTTCTGAAGCAAGCACAGCGCTTGCAGTCCCCTGTGCTACATGTGCAACATTTTTTTTATTGGATGTTGGGGTGCCATGAGGGAGTTCCATTGATGGAGGGTAGATACCTTGATAAGAGGTGTGATTGTGTGACAAGAAGAGCAACTGTGTGCTTAAAATAGTGGGTATATGTTAAAGACAGTTAATATTGTTAATGATTCAACGCAGACTGCTCTGATAGTGATGATTTACAGTATTAAACAACAAATAATAGTGCACTGCTAATGATAGACAATTGCACCAGTAATGTTGCTTCGCAGTACAGAAAACTGAAAAATACTGCACTGCTAATGACACACAAAAATGCTCTAACAATGATGCTTTGCCGTACCGAGCACTGAGTTACACCGTACTGCTCAGTACAGATCACTGAAAAGTACTTTACTGCTAATGATATAAAACAAACAGCTCTAACAATTATGCTCTGCCGTACCGAGTACTGAGTTACACCGTACTGCTTAGTCCAGATCACTGAAAAATACTTTACTGCTAATGATATAACACACTGCTCTAACAATGATGCTCTGCCGTACCGAGCACTGAGTTACACCGTACAGTTCAGTCCAGATCACTGAAAAAGTATTTTACTGCTAATGATTTAATAACAAACTGCATTAACAATGATGCTTTGCCGTACCGTGCACTGAGTTACACCGTACTGCTCAGTCCAGATCACTGAAAAATACTTTACTGATAATGATATAATTACAAACTGCTCTACCAATGATGCTTTGCCATGTCGTGCACTGAAGCACGCTGTGCTTGATGATGTGGCACGGTACTGTAGTATGGTGATTTGCAGTACAGAATTGAATAATACTGTACTGTTAATGATATGAAAGAACGACGAACATTTTGACAGGAGTAGGAATTGCGGGTAAATCTTGATTGCTTGAGCTCAAATGAGATTATTAGGCTTCCGAAGGTTGCTTATGGCACTAACACGCAACAAATATTTACAAGGAGATCATGTGAAGCAGCCAATAGAAAAAGAAGAAGAGGCAGAGAGAAGAAAAAAAACACATTTGATTAAGAATTCAATTAAACACATAATACTTCTCTAGGAGCCGCTTGCGAGTTTCCAATTTTTTTGATGGGGGAATGGGGAGGGTGATGGATGTAGGTTCACTGCACTCCGGCAAGCAGGCGCGTTCATGGGCAGACAGAAGTGATCTTCATAAGCAAGAATCTAGTTAACTTACACGCCATGTCGCTAACGGTGTCTTGAAGAAATCTTTTGCCTGAACGGTTAAAGCCTCTGCCTGTTTTAAATTGCCAAGCAGTGAGCGAGTGGGGGCGCAGAGATTCAGGGTATCATCTTTCCCTTAGGGGTCGAGGGTGTGTCATTTCGCTCTGGCGTTCTTGCGTCAAGTTTTCGAGCGCGGGTAAAGGCTTTTCCAATAATATTTATTTAGTAGACATTTTCTTGAGTTGTATAGCTGCGATTATGATTTTTTAGCTGGCGCTCGTATTTAATTTGAGAGTGCCTATATATCGACGTCGTGGAATGTAGAATCTCCTCCGCACGTAATGGTAAGAGATTATAAGCCTGATGTGAACGTGGCTGGAACTTCGTTGAGGGAGACGTTCACCGGAGAGCACGTACGTACGGACAGCACAAACATGGGCGGTGAGACACTCCTAAGATCATAACTGATGATGTTCACACAGTTCACCAAAAATATGATGCATATTTCATTTCAGCTTACTTGATAATAGCCATGTTGTTGAAGGGGACTTGATGGTGCTTCTTTATCGGCACTATTGACAATATTTCGGCGAGTATCCGGTCAGCTGTGATGGGTGTGTCAAGTTAGCTGAGAGGCTAGGTGGGGTGGGGGGCAGACGGGTATCGTTGGCAAGACAGGAAGGCTGTGGTCCCTTGGGAGAGGGGGTAGTGTGTGGGGGTATGTTGGGTAGGCCGTAGAAGCTTGCTTAGGGATGAACAGGAAGTCGAGGATCTGGGGAGGAGGGCTGGATTTTGGGGCTGTTTGGACGAGATGAGTCGTGTAGGCAGTGCTTGTTAGCTCTTCATTATTATTATTTCCTCGTTAGTACTGTGTCCCGTTGATTTGATTACGGTACACCGTCGATCTAGTTTCCTTTCCCTCTTGTTAGAATTCTTGACGGGAGAGGGGAAGCTTCCTCAGTAAATCCCCGTTGCCCTATCCTTATTTTCCTGGAGCACCCCACAACACAACCTCTCCTCAAGCACGCACAGAAGGAACTGGAACGGTCAGTGACTGTTAGGGTGTTAAAGAGTTGGCAAGTTTTATGTATGGTTTTACTGTTAGAATAAGATTTTTTTGTAGGGTTGGATACCCTCTAACATATTTACTACAGATCTGTGATGTAAGGTCCGCAGTCAACAAGATCTATGATATAAACCATGTCTAAGGTACATATTTATCTAAATATATGTCAATGTACGACAACATAGATCAAATATCAATGAATGCAAAAGGGGTTACCATACACTGCTAACACATTAATACCTAGGCTACCTAACCTAACCTAACCTGACCTTTTGTATGATACCTTACCAAACTTATGTACGGTATGCAATTATTGATATATACATTTGTACCCTCCCCACGGTCCATTATAAAACTTACACCTAATTCTTTCTACTTCATGGTCACTTTCGTTCCATAGTAGTTAGCAGAGAGGGCAGATTTTCAATCTTAGGTGGTTCGACTGTTACATATATTTCATATTCGATCTATCCTTTGCAGTTTTGATCCACACTTCCAATTTTGATCTAGCAAATTACATTCACAACTATCAAAAACCTAACCAAACCTAACCTGACCTTATGTATGGTACCTAACCTAACTTATGTACGGTATGCAGTCATTGTTGTATACATATGAACCCTCCACACGGTTCTTTATAAAACTTACACCTAATTATTTCTACTTCTTGCTCACTCTCCTTCCATTTTAGTAAGCAGAGAGGGTAGATTTTCAATCTTAGATGGTTTGATTGTTGCAAGTATTCCATATTCGATCTATCCTTCGAAGTTTTGATTCACACTTCCAATTTTCATCGAGCAAATTTCATCCGTTATTCCATATGTAATTACATCGTTGTTTGAATGTTATAGATATTTTATTTATTGATTGATTTTCATTTGATACAATTCTAAATCACTGTTACATGTTATTCACATCCATCAAAAACCTAATCTAACCTAACCTAACCTGACCTTATGTATGGTATTCAGTCATTGTTATGTACATATGAACCCTCCAAACGGTTCTTTATAAAAATTTCCCCTAATTCTTTCTACTTCGTGGTCACTCTTGACCCATATTAGTTAGCAATGAGGGCAGATTTTCAATCTTAGATGGTTCGAATGTTACAAGTATTTCCATATTTGTATCCAGTTTCACACAAACGAACACTTCGTCTCATACTAGGTCTACCACATTTACTTCAATATCTCCTGACACTACATCCTTTGATGACTTGCACGATTGATTTGCCTTTTGTTTCCCATAATTTTAATATTCTTGACAAAGACTTCGTTTCAGATGTCGTCATGCATTATTCGTGGATTAATGTTTGTTCATTTTTTTTTTGTTTTTGCATTGATTACACGCTCCCCGTTACCCCATTACTTCCGAAAAACAAACTACGACTCAAGCTGTACCCTATCCTTAACAGAATCAGAATCTTGACTAAGCAAGATCTGATCGGACTTTGATTTTTGTCCTTCCAATCTGTTACACATCTAGATCATTCACCCGCCCAAAATAGATTTATGACAATGCGTCAAACATATTCTTCTTCTTATTTCAACAATTCGATGTTGCTTACACGATGCATGCAATTCATTGCTTAACCGTAAGCCAACCGTAACCGTTACCCAGCCGTACCAGTAACTGTATTCTCCGAGAAGTGCGAGTTGAGATAAGATCTTTGTGTGACATCGACAGAGACAAGGTCCTCCAGTGTGTGCCACTTGCGTTTGGGTGACCGAAGACGTTTCAAATTGCGTTTCCGTGTGCCTCAAAAGTAATTGACCAGAATATTACTAAATAAACCTACAAATATGAGGTCCAAGCTATATAGAGGCTAAGTCGGACACATATAAAAATAACATACTTCTCAATCATTACAATGTCCATTTGCGTTTAGGTGAGTCCCAATCTCAGACGCATGACTCTCCTCCCCTATCCTCTTTCTCTCCCGGTTGTTCTCAATGTACCTACTGTAATTAACTTGACCACAAGAGTAATTGTCTTAACCTATAATGACTTAGTAATTACAATGTCCGAGATATAAGTGGCTAAGTCGGATACACCAAGAAATAACATACTTCCTTACAATTACATTGTCCGGATAAAAAAAATGGCGTTCATGGCTACCGTACACGCCTCCACGTGAAACAGGACGTGCAAAAATCCGTAGAAATTTACGTTCATGCCATTATATAAATTTACGTTATTGTCGTTACATAAATGCACGTTCTTGTCGTTAGATAAATTTGCGTTCATGTCTTTTTGTACACTACTTGCGTGGGAGCGTGTTTTGTAGATCTTAGTGGCAGCTCAGTGAAGGGTTTTGCTCGTCTCTTGCTGATGATACCCTTGACGAGTGAACTAGGTTGCTCGAAAGTTCAGGCGGTTATTCACCTCGACGACTTTTGTATAAACGGCCAAGGACCTTTCAGGGAAGTTTTTGCTAGCCAGAATCTCTGCTAGTGATGCCTCTGACGCAGATATTTGTTTGCATTTCTTCGTGAATTTTTTGATGTAAGGGCCAATGACATTCCCTTTTTGCTTGTGACTTCGATCATATTCGATCATAGGTCGGTGTGATGGTCAAGGGCCAGGATGCGATGAGTGGAGAAGAGAAGGGGGCCGGCCAGACGAGGCGATCAGTGGGTGGCGGATTGGAAAAGATGAAGAGGGTGTAGGAAGCAAGGCTCGTATGCTCGAGTGAAGATTGGACAGGTGTGTGGCATGGTACTATTGCTTCTGGATCCAGGGAGATTGTGAGGCTAGAGAGTGTCTGATGATCAAATAGGTATTGTTAAGTGGGTATGGTGTGGGGTGGGTTGATAATACACCTGATGTATGCCCAGTTGGTGGTGTAATGCGACGATGTTCTGAGAGAAATGTGCTTGGCGATGGATCCATGCTTAAAAAATGCAACCTATATGGCTCAAAAAAAATCCGCTACTGATCTCAATTTTTAGCTGTTGGTTGAGGTAGTGCTCTGCAGTTGTTCAAAAAATAATGCCCATCACGAACAGGGGAGGAAATTTCAAGTGCTGTGTTGTATAAGACAAAGTTTCAATGTTTGGAAGAAATCATTTCGGTGAGTCTAGTGGCAGTAAGTAGAGAGTTTAGGTGAAATTACTCCGAGTACGAGTGTTGTTGTTATTGCGTAATCTATTTGTTATAAGCGTTACGGAGTGGAAGGCAGTGTCGTCTTGATTGGTGTGGGTGAAAGTGAAGTTAGGTATATTATAATTGGTGTTTGTGAGAGTTGAGGGGAGTGAGTTGGATTATGATATTTTTTTTCAAATACCCCAATGCGAAAATCAGAAACAATAAAATAATGTAGTGGCGTTGAGCGACCTGAACACGAGAGTTGAAAACAGAAACAGAGTATAATTTTACGGAGGTATCACAAGAATAATAATTATTATGAGTAGAACTATTGTTATTGTTATCATTATTATTATTATCATTATTATTATTATTAATTTTTCGTTCATATTATTGAAATTATTCGTATCATTATTATTATTATTATTATTCAAATTCCTAATATTCCTGAAATATCAGAATGAGAACACTGAAAAGTGTTTTATTCTATTGTAGGTCTGTTGGTGGAAGCAAACACCACACAGACAGTCAACGGTTCCAACTTGAGATAACTAGTGATTATTTGTGTTTTTTATGTTGTCTAGGATCTCTCGTGTGCCCTGTAGTCTCATCTTCCCTGATACGTGTAAAGTAAGGGCTGTAGCCTGGTTTGATGAGAATAATTTTATATTTATGACTCCAACTTCTGCATTCACTGGGCGTGGACGCAGGCGAATATGAGCTACTGAAAGAATAAGCGTTGGGCCACTAAAGAGTGTGCTAGGGGCAAACATTAGGTCGGAAAACAAAGAAACTGCTTTGTATGAGAAAAAATCGCCTGATGTGATGATTGCTAAAAGAAGGCGATATGTATAAGGGTAGAAGTGTTTAAAAAGACAGGTGCAGCAGGTATAGATAGAATCTGAAGTGAGATTGTTTCCTGCCTCTGGCGGTGGAGGTAAATTGGCTCAAAGATATCACGAACTTACTGAGTCTTCTTCAAATTCCTTATTGATGACCGTATTTGATGTCTCACTTATAAACGCTAAGACTGCTTGTAATCTGTCATATTGATTTGGTGAACTGTCTTACATTTTTTGTTCGAGATGTTCTATTTCACAGTATCCTAAGTGATGTTCAAAACTTGTTAATATCGTCTATAACTCTTATCTTTTCAGGACGGTCCGTGAAACCTTGAGACGATAGACACGAGGGTACCCCGCCGTGCTAGGGCAACTTGTGCTGCAGCGAAGTGGCGAAGAACAACATCAAGTTGACGATGCGGTACGAGCAGTCGCCTTCCTTTTATGAGGCAAAGAAGAAAGAGACAATGTTCATAGGAACGAAGACGGGTGGATGTCCCTCCGTATCAAGGAAGAGGAAAATAGAAGAAAAGTCAATGGACAGTGTAGACAAAAAAACAAAAAAAAAATCGACAAAACCGCTGCGAATAAGAAATTGGTGTCTCTCCGTCTGCCTGCTGAAAGGTGTCTCTTCGTCATTAGAGAAATGGACTGTAAAGTTGCAAGATATAAATCAGATCTCCTCGGCATCGTTTCTCTGGCCACATTAGTTATCAGGCAGGTTGATGAGTTCTGCGAACAAGGACTGAGTCGCGAGATGCTCCAAGATATCCCTGAAGAGAAGCTTAACAATTTAGTGAAGAACAAACAGGATTTCTTTTCCGGAATGAAATATGACTTATTAATTCAACCTGAAGTGCTTTCTGAGAGTATGTTTACTAAAACGGAATGGTTAAACAACATCCAAAGTGAGGAGAATATTAGTGTCAAATATGCCCCGCATTGAACTGAAAAAAATCGATTCAGAAATTTTTGATACGATTAAAAATCTTTTGCATTCATTGAAGAAGATACACGAGATAGAGGTAAAGAACGTCTTATCCCGGGACACACGAAGGATAATTTCCCATATCGATGATAGAGATGTGCCCAAGCCCATCAGTTCGAACATGAATTAAGGTGGAGTACCAAGTCCCGGAAGCTTATCCATGCGCTTTTCCATCCATTTACCAAATACAGAGGGCTCATGTTTGGACGATGAAGTAGGTGTATCAAATCCTGATGGTTCATGTATAGGTAATGAAGGCACTGAAGGAGATGCATCGTATCCTGGAAGTCCATCCATATGCAGTGAAGGAGATGTTTCAAATCCAGGGATTGATTTACTGAGCAATGAAGGAGGAGTATCAAATTCCAAGGGTTCCTTGACTGACGATGGAGTATGCGCGTCCAATCCCAAGAGCTCATTTGTGGACGGACTCATCGAACCCATCGGTGACCAGGAGGATTCTTCGAGGGAGGCGGATCTCACCGATGACAACACAACGAGCCCCACCGATACAAAAGCGACGAAACCTAATAAGGTCGAAATCTCCGAAGACGTCCTAGAGTTGCTCGATATGTTCGTACCACAAATCGAAAATACTAGCAACATTTCACGGACGACAGCTCGTCGGAAACAGGACTTTGAACAACTTCTATCTGACTTAGAAAATGGTCTGTGTAACGCAAACGAAAACGATGATGAGATGTTCTGGTCGTCGACACCACAACATCTCACCAGCGAGAACGATGATCTCCTGATCCTCGCGTGAAGACGTGTATATAGTCTTTAACGAAGAATTCATACCCGACACCTCTGAACAACCCTGCATCTCAGTTGACCCATACAACATACTAGCTTCTACTTAGCCAATCTAACAGTTTTAAGAGCCTTTCATAAAAGAAATCCTCACACTCATAGAACCAACACTAAGAGCAAACACTCTCCTCATCCCCCAGTCACAACACCCATAGCCGCCGCGAACGCAGTAATTCTTAAAGACCATACGTTTTACAGAATGGGGACGCTACTGCGAACGCTCTTGATATAGAACCCCCGGGCAAACCCAGACACGATATACATGAAAGTTCTTACAAATCAAGGAGCAACTTGAACGTGGCTCACTAAATATGAACCACGTTCGAAGTGAACAATTCAATACATCAGTAAAACTGTCAGGGACTAAAGAACAAGAAAAACAAGTAACCATCCCTAATCTCCACCAATAAACCATTGATACTAGGTTTCCAGAAGACTAAACACTGAGAGACTGCCAACTTGACAATTCCTCAATACGTTGTACATCGGGAGGCCACAACAATGTGACTGCAAACAGAGCAGAGGCACTCATGATCCACCAGAACACACCTCAACACCATGTTCCCTTTGAAGAAAACTCCAAGCGGTCGCTTTGAAGTTATGTCACGGATTCACAATCTTCGGGAAGCATCTATGACCGAACGGTTTCACCGATTGCCCTCTTCTGCACTCCTCTTTGGAGACTTTAACAGTTGCTTCGAAATGTTATGTTTCTGCAAGAATTGATCCCAGAAAAGTGATAATGTCCAACACCATAGATTCTAAGAACCTGGTTCTTCTCAATGACGGTAAACCCACCCGAATCAACCTTGGAAGTGAAACTGCCATCGGCCTATCCATGTGCTCTGCCCATTGCCACCACAACTCGTTTGGGGAGTCTTACAACACGAGAGAGTAGCAATAACCCAGTCATCCTATCCCTCCTCTCTAACCAACCCATCAGTCCCATTGCACATGAACTTTGATTGGAAGGAATTTTCGGTATATATCGCGTGGGACAACATGGATAATATCCAAGACAACAACTCAGAACTCGACCTCGTCATCCATCTTTACGAGGAGTTTCATAGTGCAGCTGTCGCATGCATGCATCTTTGATTATTCCTCTTTAGTATTGTTTTCAAAACCATGGTGGTGACTGCATGTGCAAGAATCGACAGGTAGACGTAACATACATTAGGCGTAACAGACATTACGGTCCCGTAGAAATAGAGTAGCGTGTAAAAGGGGCATCCGCCATATTATGCAAATTTACATTTGAGCAGAAGCAAAAAAGCTGAACCCAATTAGTCAGCACTGTTAAGCTTAACACCCCTGCAGTCAAGTGTGGGAAAAATCAGACGTCTCCAGGGCCGCCCCTAACGTCATTTCCACATTTTTTCAAACTCGGGTACCATTTATTCTTCACCTACGGAAACAAGGGACAAACATGCACAAACTTTCAGCCAAATATCTCAGTCTATCAAATAGACGGCGACTTCACGACAGCAAAAAACTTTTGAGAAGGTGAACATATTGACTTCACTTCAATAAACGTGAAATTATGCAATAAACCTTTCTCTATCCACGAACTGCTGTATGCTATTGAGCATTTTCTTGAAACTTCACCCGGTCTGGTTTGAGTGCACATAAATATGATCAAACATCTCCCTGAAAGTGCCCTTGAGTGCTTCTAAAGAGTGCTTAACATAATGTATTTAGACTCATTGTTTTCTGGTCAGAGGCTGGGATCTGTTATGATGCAAATACACAAACCCGGAAAATGTCATGGTGACCCATGTAACTACCGCCCTATTGCCCTCACCAGCAACCTTCGTTAGACGATGGAAACAATGATAAGCTCCCCCCTTGTCGACACCTTGAAATACATGCAGGCCTCAACAACATCCATGGAGGCGGTCCCAAGTGATACTCCTCGATAGGTCACCTCATACGACTAAAATCAGACAAGCGACTAAGTGGAATATATTTTTTTTCGACGTTGATAATGAATACGCCACTACCTGGAAATGCGGCATCATGAAAGATTCCTATCCCAAATGCCTGATAGGACTACTACCATGTTCTATTCGCCAATATCTGCAGAATCGTATCTTCCAGGTCAAGGTCACTGACACTGTCGCCATCTCTTCTGGAATTGGCGTCTCTCAGGAGTGCGTCCTGAATGTCACTCTTCTTCACTATAATATCGATTCGCGTACCGACATTCTCCCCTGTGACAAAAGACTGATGTCATCACCCAACGCGAACGATGTACCAAATAGCTTCAATCACCATGGCCTTCAAACATGTCAACATTTACTCCAGAAGTGTTTAATCATAGACGGGAACAAGGTTTCCTTAAACGGGTTCCGATTCATGCCCTCTGAAATTTGAAGCAGGCATTTTACTTGCGTCTTTACCCTAGTACTAAAACCATCTCTAACGCTGCAAAACACACCTCTAGTATACAAATACTTTATCAAATTTCTGTGTCTTGTGCGAGACCCACGCACACGTGACGACCTCACGTTGCAGCCCTGCAGACCCGCTGCAAAAGATCGACTGGAATTATCGTCTCGGTAACATCCTTGAAATTAGCTGCGGTTTGGATGCCGGCACGATTTTGTACAGAACATTAATACCCTCTCGCCTTGAATACGAATCTGTAGTTTACAATTCAGCAGCCAGAACGACTATCGGAACCTCCCCAACCATCGCGAACAACGCTTAACGCATCACAGGCGCGTTCCGTTCTATTCCCATCGAATCTCTGAACGTACCAGCCAACTAGATTCCTCTTCCTCTTCGGCGAGAAAAACTCACGCAACAATGATATTGAAAGACTAGGATCCTAGTCAACAACCCAGTCTTCAAGCGCATCAACAATATCTTCGATAAACGCGTATTTGCAGCTAAAATAATAAATGCTCGCTATTCTCCCAACGCGTGGACAACTTACAGACCCCACTTGACATCACTGGCAAGGCAATCAATCCGTCATTCTCCTACCGAATTCTTCGAATCGTCACACCTACTTGGATGATCAACCCGGTAACTTAAGTTTGCCAATGTACCCTTATGCAACTACTTCAATCAATGTATACTGCCAAGAATTATCGAGGCTGCTGGAGGAACAACACCCGGATTTCCGTCATAAATGCACCGATGGCTCCAAAAATATCGACGGAGTGGGAGCAGCCGCAGAGCACTGGGCAACCTCACTTTCTGCTACCCTTTCGCAAAACGCTTGTATTTTCAACAGAACAATACGCCCTCGACTTAGCTGTTTCAGTCACAAAATCGAATCACCTTCTCGAACACGTCATTTTCTCAGACATTCTTTGTGCTCTTAATCAGCTCAAAATTCTGCATTTCACACACCCGCCTTACGGAAAATACAACACGACTACTTTAAAATGTCCAAGGCAGGCCAATCGGTCGATTTCGGCTGGATCCCGGGTTGTAAGCTGCCGTCCATTCATCAAGATAAATTTATAATCATTCACTTCCGCTACTGGTTCCCTTAATCAACTTCCATATAACATCCCGATGGAACAATATGCGGCAACACAGCGAAGATAGATGCTCACAGTCAAACTCTTGGTTTCGAAATAGGAAACCAAACTTTTCGACACGAGAGACCAAATATACATCAGCCACCTGTTCACTGGATACAAATGAATGACTCACAGCCATCTAATGAACCTTGACGTAGGATCGG
>SDVV010028729.1:0-11915 GCA_016164225.1 Gammarus roeselii
TCGTTACTCCACCCTTCTTCAGGCACTCGGTCGCAACTCCATCCAAACCAGGGGCTTTCCCTGCTTTCATCGCGTCCACCGCCTCCTGTACCTCTTCCCTGGTAATGTCCGCAGTAAGTCTTTCTCCCAAAACTGGCATCCGAGCACCACCACCCACAGCAACAATGTCAGCCTCTCTGTCATCCTCGACATTCAGCAACTGATCAAAATACTCTATATATACCAGCTTGATTATTCATTCAAATCAATTCAAACGAAGAACCTTTAATTTTCGCTCCTCATACTGATGATTGGAAATGTTCCCGAGACGTCTAACCGTTTTTAATATGCTTTAATATTTTTTAATATTAATGTTAGTAATCTTTGAACTTCATTCACTCATACGTGGCTGCCACTATTCACATAAACCTTTTTGCTGTGGGTGGTGGTGATCGGATGCCAGTTTTGGGAGAAAGACTTGTTGCGGACATTACCAGGGAAGAGCCCCTGGTTTGGATGGCGTTGCGACCGAGTGCCTGAAGAAGGGTGGAGTGACGATTGTCGAATGGTTGATGAAGTTACTGAACTTGTGTTTTGTGGCTGGCGTAGTACCGAGTGAGTGGCGCAGTGCCTGCAGTTTACGCTATATAAGGGCAAAGGAGATGAAAATGAATGCTGCAACTCGAGAGGTATCAGTCGGTTGGTAAGTTGTACGGGAGAGTGTTGATCAAAAAGATTAGAGACTGTACGGACTGCGCAATTGGAGAGTAAAAGTGTGGCTTTAGGAGTGGTAGAGGGTGTACCGATCAGATTTTTGCAGTGAGACAGGTCTGTGAGAAGTACCTTGCCAAAGGAAAGAATGTGTTCTGGGCCTTCATGGATCTGGAGAAGGCATACGACAGGATTGACAGGGAAGCGCTGTGGAGGGTGTTGCGTTTGTATGGAGTGGGCGGACATCTGTTGAAAGCGGTGCAGAGTTTCTATGCTGACAGCCGAGCATGTGTCAGAGTGGTGAGCGAGGTGAGTGATTGGTTCACAGTGAAAGTGGGACTGAGCGATGTTAGTGAATAAGCTTTCTACGTCAAGAGAAGCTTTAGCTGGTCTTCAAAATGCTCAAAAACTAGTAGGTGGAGTCCACCATGAATTTCCTGGGCATATTTTTTTCAACGATGCTATTGATTTTCTTTGATATATCGTACGACACGGTACCAACCCAAGAAATTGTTGGTCGCAATGGTGGGTCCTCAAGGCTTTTATGAATTTTCGGGTTCCCGTACATATATAACGGACCTAAACAGCCTAGTAATTTACCGAAATGTATTTGATCCTGAGGAGCATTGGCTCGAGTAATTATCTTGTTTTGATGTTTCTTGATATCTTCTGTAGGGTCAACTGCAATCTTGTTAAATTTATAGTTATTTTGCCAGAATTGCATCCAACTTTTGAACGTTACTTTTGTAAGCTTTCCTAATGACAATTAACTTATTTTCCGTAAGCAGTCTCGCTTTCTTGTGTTGATCACCTAGTAGAAGCTCTCCTCCAAAAGGGCGTATTTCCTGCATCCCATACCGCTCTAACTCACATTTCAGCCTCTCGTCGTTACCAATTTCCAACACTTTCATCCTCTCCTTAGATTCAATACCTACATAGAATTTATCGAACTGCACTTTCTTCTTCACTATATCACGTTTCTGCTTCAGGTTACAGTTCATGCCAAGTGAGAAAAATATTCTTCATTTCCGTTCCGGTTCTAATTCTAAACGAGAGAGATTAACTACAGAGTCTCGGTACTGCTTTTGAAGGATAGGACCACCGTACAATTGGCACGATTTTCTGCCTTGTGCTGTAGTCATCCGGACTCTTACACCAGCACAAATTTACTCACTGTTGGAAATCATTATTTGCAAGTAAAAATTGTTCTCATGGAATTTTTTTTTAACAAAACTCAGTTGTTCAATTTGGCGTTTGACTAAATTCACACGGAATTCATTCACAAACGCCTCACTTTTTGCTGCGTCATCGTGAAGTCGAATATTTGTGTAGTTGGCAGCAATCCAATAATTGCTGTCATCGTTCGTAGAACGAGCGATGACATTTAATTTTTTATGGTTTCACAATTCTCAAGATAACATTTTTCAAAATATAGGGCGTGATTTTGGGATACTAACATTGGTCCATAATCATGCCTAAAAATGAGAAAAAGAGATGTCGCCCAAGGTAAAGTTTGCGATGCTAAAAATCTATGAGCAGAAGAAAATCAGAAATAGCAAATCATTTATTTTTTATCTCTGTACACCTAAACATTGTGAGATGAACATAGATCTGTGTGACTGTAGGCTGTATTCACAAAACTTTCTAACAAAATTTTAGGGTGGATGGATGGTTGTTCATTTTATAGATCATTAACACTATATTGGTGTTTCATTATTTCTTCTTTCTTGGGCTCTATTATTTATTTCTGCCCATTTTTTCATGATGATAAATTTTATATTGTTTATTATTTATCGAGGTTGGTTGAGACTAGGTGAACAGGGAATGGAGGGTACTCGTGGGGCCCGCGGGACTTGGAGGACCCGGGGTTTCAGGAACTCGGGGGACTTGGAAGACCAGGAGGATTTGGAGTCCCTTTGGGACACCCTTGAGACCCTTTGGTACCCTCTTGAGAAACTGTGGGACTCTCTTGAGACCCCTCTAAATCCTGGAACCTCTGCTCCCCCCTCCCTATCTGCGTTAAACCTACTCTGTATCTGCGTTAAACCTGCTCTGTATCTACGTTGAACCTACTCGGTATCTATATTAAACCTACTCGGTATCTATATTAAACCTACTCGGTATCTACGTTAAACCTACTCGGAATGTACGCTAAACCTATTCGGAATCTACGTTAAACCTACTCGGAATCTACGTTAAACCTACTCGGAATCTACGTTAAACCTACTCGGAATCTACGTAAACCTACTCGGAATCTACGCTAAACCTACTCGGAATCTGCGTTGAACCTACTCGTAATCTAAGCTGCATCTACTTTGCTACTCTTCAATTGCCCTACGGGGGAGTCTGCATTAACTTCGCGTAGGGACTCCGGTGGAAAACAGAAGCAACTTCTACTATTACTTTCTAACAAAATATCAAATTATGAAGAAAATGTAATTGAACGAGTGGACAAAGCAGGATTAATGTTTGAAGAGTTTCCACAGGCGATCACATCCTTCAGCATAGGCGTTCAACGCTGGCCGTCTATTTTATGGACTCGATGGAATACAGATCGCGCTTTGAGCTGCTGTTACGAAGGATTTAAACGTCTTTGATCAAGTCTTGTCTGGGAATCCGGTCGATGATGTGATCCTCGAGGAGAGGATTCTTGATGCTTCCAGTTTGGGTTTGCATCACAAATCTCTCCCAGGCAATTGCTGTCCTGTAGCCCACATAGCATTTTGGTGAGGAACTACATCCATCTCTGTTGCACGTGTGCGTTACACTTTTTATCTTCGGATGGCAAGTAACAGCCCAGTAGCGCTCCCTCCTTTAGGTAACCATTTTTTACAACTCTTTTTTTTTATATCCAAGATATTGTCATGCCTGAGAGTCCCTACACAAAATGTAGGTCTTATGCATGAGATACCCGTGACCCATCTCTTTTCACCTTCCCCTCGTCAGGTACTGAGATGATATTACCACCGCTACCTTAAGGATGACTGTGAATCCTTGTGGCCTTGGAACAGAGCAGGTCGAGTGAAAAGGATCCTTGCTGCCACCCGCGGGAGTGCTGGACCACATAGCCTCAGCTCGTTAGAAGTTACTGTTGCTCAAGTAGCACCCGTACTTACATTGAATACTTTATTTTTTATCTAATATTGCTCTTGTTCTAAACAGTCAGGCAAGAGAGACGCTGCCTCTACTGAAGGTGGTCTACTCTCACGCATCAAGAGCAAAGCCAGGGACTCGAGCACCTCGGATGATGACCGGGACGACTATGACAAAATCTTCGCCAAAGACATGCAAGCGGCCGTTAACGAGAAGAGGAAGATACACGGTGTAAAGAGGCTGTCGAGGAGCAGGAAGGTAGGTGATTTAGGAGGAAATTGGTTTACTTTGAGGGGAACCAACACAGAGATTAGATGCATACGATCAACCGCTTGATTGGTTCTGTGGGCAGAAATGATACATTTGGAGGAAATTGACAAATGAGTTGTGTACTGACTGACAGTTGACCCAAGCTCATTTCAGGTCGGGTAAACAAATTTCCCTCGTTGTTTCAACATTGCTGCCCTTCTTTTTGCACTTCTACCCTGTGCTCACTTCATCCATTTTCCCAAGAACAAGGTGGGTGCACTTTTGAGAATGAATTGTCTGTGTGAGATGCGAACCCAGGGTAGAGTGCAAAACGGTAAATGGCTGTGTTGGAACTTCGAGATCCATTTGAGCACTTTGTGAAAGCCGAGCGCGGAGAGTTAGATGCCAGTCTAGTTGACTAGTGGCAAACTTACAGAAGTTTTGATGAGCTAGATGACGAGTAGATATCGGTAGAAAGTTTTCCTTTTACTTATTTGTAGATGTTATCAAAGCATATTATTTGTCACGTGGCTTATTGAGCTAATAAACACCATTTTCCTCTAAACTTATCAGCAAATATGTGTAATTGACAGCGCAACAATCCACATATGCTATTAGTTAAATTGAAGTGTGTTGCCATGTAACAAATTTTGATATAGCAGCAGACTGTTAGAGGCATTGCCCTCCTCTAGGCATCTGTTAGGTTCACGGGCTGCACGGAGTCACGTCCCAACCGGGGGGGTGTACACCCTTATTTTCCTTCAGACTCCCCTCTTATTCTCCCTTCACTATCTCTCCTATTCTTGCCCATCCTGATTTGCTCAACTTTTATTTACCTCATTTGCATATTATGTTTAGTTCAAAATTCCTTTGACTTGTCTCAGACTCCTTCTTAACAACTCTCCTAACAGTCGTTGCACACAAACACACAGACATATACACGGACGCACATACAGACACGCACACTCAAACATACACATACCGGCTCTAACTATTCTCCTTTCGCTCTTTCTTTCATGCAATCTTTTTCTACGTCTATTCCTTCTTCTTCTTTCTATTCATGCTGTTCTCATGCGTGAAATTCCCTACACCTAGTGTACATCTCATGCATGGGATCCCCGTTTTCTGTTTTCAACTTCTCCCTCAGCAGGTGTTGGAGCGCGTAGCCCGGCACCTTGAGGACTACTGCGGATCCTTGGGGCTCTGAAGCAGGGTAGGTAGTGTGTTATTCCTCCTTACTGCTGCCGTCCGGGGAGTGCTGGGACCGTATGACCTCAGCACCTTAGGAGTTCCTGTACCTTCTGTGGCACCCGTACATACCATTGACGTTCGCCGCGGGAAGGACTTTGACTTTGCACCGTAGTAAACCTAACTCGAACATTGAAAGAAGAATAAAAAAACAAAGACTAACATGATGCAGCACTGTTTGCTGGTTTGACATTCGGCGCCAGAAGGACGATGACTCCAGTGCGCTAGGAAGCCTCGTCACTCTAATCTAATCTAGGGTCATTGCTCTTCGGCGCTGCATCTAAGCGTAACCCTAAAATGCAGTTCACCAACTTCGTGAACTGCATTTCAAGGCTCTTAGGTGAACCGGGCCTAGCAATGTGCCTCTACATTAGTACTTATTTTCTGGCAACACGCTCTATTGAACGAATTGCACATGTTAATTGTTGCTCTGACAATTATGCGTATTTGCTGATAAGTTAGGAGCCGTAAAAAACTATGTCGAAAAAAGCCTCTCGGGGGAGAATTCTTTTATCCTTCGCGTGATGGTCTGATTTGATTTGGATGTTTTTTTAAGGTCAAATTTGATTTGCACAGCTATATGCAGTGATATAAATATTTTTGAAAATAGAATCTCTTCAAGTCATACCTTATCTTGAATAGTCATTTTGCATTGCGGTTCGATGCGTTCATTGCTACAAATTATACACAATCTCTCGAGCTGCAGAATGACTGAACGGAGACTAACATGTATGAAGGGATAAATACGACAATGAAATTTGATATTCCATTGTTCGCCTATTATTGAATAGCGTGCAATCGTGCGTTATATTTATAAGCCACAAAGGCATTAAGAAGACTGATATGAATCAGAATGTTTGAATTTTTAAATTTACCGTTACCGTTCTAAGATTACGCCGAAATAGCAACACAACAGCTAATAGCAAACGATTGCCCGTTCGTTGTTGAACAGACCAGGGAAAACTTAACCATATATGTATATATATTTATAATAAAACCTCTATAAGAACATTTGGACATAAAAATGATTGAACTTTGACGTGTTTCCTTTTGAACTCCGAACGAGTTCAGCAACGGCGACACGAGTTTGAAGAAAGGGTGACACGTGAACCTGAGAGAACAGATGGCGAAATGCCTCATCATTTGTAGGTCGTGATGAGTTGTACAATTTCATTTTTCAAGCTCTTTGAATGCAATACTCATCATCGCGAACGAAATCTTTTCGCAATTCTTGTTATTCATTTACTGTTGGGACAATAAATAATACAGATACAGACACTAGGCCATTTCCCTCAGCAAGGGCGGTGGCGACGGCAAGGCGCACCTCACACTCCTCTCATACACTCACACACATTGGCCCTTTTGCGCTAAAGGGTCATTCGGGAGACCCCGCAACACACCTTCAGGTTCATGTGTGCGGTCCGAGGCCAGTGGCAGCAGCAGGGCCCGACAATATGACTGGTTTACCTCTGCCGCGTCATGATGACCGCTTCCCCCACCCACGGCCATTCCGTCTCTCAACGATATGCCAAGGGCAGGAAAGGATATCAGGGTAGCGTCAATAATCATCTATTCACTATCATTCTCCACTCACGCCTATTCATTGCACGCTCTCTCGCTACCTCCACACTCAAGTCTCCCCTTCCTAACGCCTGCTTCACACCATCCATCGACTTCAACTTTGGGCTACCTCTAGGCCTCTGCCTTCAAAACCCTTTTCACAATTCCCCTGCATCCATCCTCACCATGAGCCTAAACCATCTAAGAACACACGAATCTACTCTGTCTTCTAACTTCTTCACCATCACCGTTCTAACTCGCGCCATGTCGTTATTAATCCTGTCTCACAGCGTCACACCAGCCTTGCTCCTCAAACAACTCACCTCGCAGACATACAACAATAGTAGATAGGGATGCGAAAGTTGCGTGAGAAAAGGGATGCGAAAGTTGCGCGAGAAAAGGGATGCGAAAGCTGCGCGAGAAAAGGGATGCGAAAGTTGCGCGAGAAAAGGGATGCGAAAGTTGCGCGGGAAAAGGGATACGAAAGTTGCGCGGGAAAAGGGGTGCGAAAGTCGCCCTGAAAAAACTGGGTGCGAAAATTGCCCTGGAAAAACAGGGTGCGAAAATTGCCCTGTGAAGGAATTAGGTAGGCGATAATTAGGATGTATGTTTTTTGTGACTCGAGCGAATATGCTTTTAGTGAAGGAATTAGGTAGGCGATAATTAGGATGTATGTTATTTATTAATGTACCCGACTCAGTTGCTGTATTTCTTGGACATTGTAGTTACATATTGTGACAAATTGATCAAGATAGTTTCTGTTACATCATAGTGTTACCAAGAACGCAGCTTTTTTTTGTGACTCGTCCGAATATGCTTTTAGTGAAGGAATTAGGTAGGCGATAATTAGGATGTGTTATTTGTTAGTGCGTCTGACTCAGTTGCTGTATTTCTCGGGCATTGTAGTTACATGTTAAGACAAATTGATCAAATTAGTTACTGATGATACGTAGAGCCTGCCCGTGAACGGAGGTTTTTTTGTGACTCGGCTAATGCATTTGTTAGATCGCATCTCGAGTGGTCTGTTCTATTTGGGTCAAGTGAGGTACTGTTGGTACATAGAGCTTGCCCATGAACGGAGGTTTTTTGTGACTCGACCGAATATGCTTTTAGTGAAGGAATTAGACACGCGATAATTAGTGAGTACTTATATGATTTTGTGAAGGAATTGGATTGGCGATAATTTGTGACTCTATGTATGATTTGTGAAAGAATTAGATATAGGAAGACTAGATCTTTGAACCTTTTATCGAATGTATTGGTTAGGATGTATGTTATTTGTTACTGTGTCTAACTCAGGCACTGTATTTTCTCGGACATTGTAGTTTTATGTTAAGACAAATTGATCAAGTTAGTTACTGATGATACGTAGAGATACCAGGAACGCATGTTCTTTATGAGTCGGCCGATGTATTTGTTAGGATGTATATTATTTTTAGTAAGTCTGACTTACTCGCTGTATTTCTCGGACATTGTAGTTATATGTTTATTTTCTTCTATTCTGGTCAAGTGAGTTGCTTACGGTACATAGAGACTGGCCGTGACGGGTGGGGAAGAGGAGAGGGGTCGACCGGACTCGAGCGGTGTCCAAACCGCGAATGCTAATTAGCGATTTTATCTCTTGATGTGGGGTCACACAATGGTCTTATCTCGAGATGAGATCATCTTGGGAAATTCAGTTGCCTTACGATATCTTTCAGATTCCTTTCGGTATCTTATTGCTTTTATTTACGATTGCTTACGTACGGATTATAAAGATGTAGGTTTTTTAGGTCTTATCAACGATATATATATATATGATTGGAATATTTCGCACGGTAGGTAAATATATTACTACGTTTGTTATTGAATAACTCATTTGAATAGAAGTTTTTACTACTCAAACCTGAATTGTTAGGATATTCGATGTAGTTATGCAAGAAATATGGGGTATTTATTAGGAGAGCTTAGATAGTTGTGCTTTATTTGACTCATTTTCAGAGGATGTTTGATGGAGTTTTTTTAGCGGTGAGATGCTTGAGGTTGAATGTAGGCTATGATCATTCACAGGTTCTAACATGTTCATGTTGACGTGCTTTCATCATTTTATGCGAAAATGTCCTATTATTTTTCTTATTTTTCCCAATACTGTACCCATGTGACCTCATTAGCTGGTGAATCAGATGCAAGATATATCTGAAGTATTATACGTGACTGGAATAGGTCTAGAAATTTGTTATAGATTTGAATGGTATCGTAGTAAAAAATAGCGTTATTCTCATGATCTCAGAGTTAAATGTCGGATATTTTGGAGGAATGTATGTTTAAGAGGTGCAAGTCCATTATGCATCTTTATGGAATTTTCGTTATTGATCCCCTGCAAATGTATACTGAATTATTTGGAAGCCGATTTACTGAATGGTGGGGTCCTAGACCATTTATGGTTTGGCTACCCTTCACCTAAGAAGATAGATTTACCTACGATAGCTTAGGGTGCTGTGTTCAACTTCAATTAGTTTAATATCTATCACATTTTCAACGTGGGGCAAGAGGCGTTTTCAGTGCATTTCAATGCTAATTCAATCGAGCTAAATTTAGGATTTATTAGATATATTATTTATATTGAAAATTAGATTTTGACACATTTATATATACACACATATATATATATATATACATGGGATATCATTTTTAGGAAAACATATCTTTTTCACAATGAAATTTTAATGTGAGCAGCTCGGCGAAACATAAGTACTGTCTTCGACCACCCTTCTCTTGTGTTATCTTGATCCTTGGTACCAGTGACAGTCTGTGGGTTCTTTATCAATGACGGTTATTTATTCCTCACCTGAGGCTGTCAATTCGTCATATCGGTGTAGGATTTATCATCTGGGTATTTTTGTTTTTTTTCTCTGATCTATTGGCGTTCTAGACTAACGCCCTTAGAACACATTTTAGGTAAACGTCGACCTTTGGGAGAAGTGTATGCAACACTTGTAATCCTAGCCTTGTATCAAAAAACTTTGTTTATAGTCTTCAGCCAGGCTTTTATAGACGGTATTTTTTAATCACTATAACATGTTTATGACATCAAATCGTTTCAGATTTTCTCCTTGCTATTATCCACATTTTCATTCATTATATACCCAATTCTCCTACCACTCAAACAATTTGTGACAGGATTCTCTCTTCTCATGCTGCATTACCAGCATATTTGAAACAAAATCAGGTATACATTCGATTTTATTACAAATATGTTGGACATGCTTCATTACCAACATATTTGAAACAAAATCAGATATACATTTGATTTTTTTAATGCAATTTTTCACTTCTTATCCTTATCACCCTTTCATTACCCCATTTGATATTTAGGTTTCCTTCAACGCTTGTAGATTTTTCTTCACATGACATATCCTCGATATCACTGTCACTGATATCCCACATTTTTCCCCTTATTTTCATTATTTTCAATTTCAGTTATGGCATGGGGTCTTCCTCTCACCATATTGATTTAGCCATTTTCACCCAATCTTCATACATTATTAGCATGAGTGTTAGTGGCACCATACTTTCTTTTACGTTTGCGCCATTTTGAGCACTGTCTTCCTCATAAGATTGGAAACCCAAGTCCGGATTATTATGTTCTATCAACGCGCTCATTGCACCCTTTGAGGTCATATTTACTCGTTCATTTTTAAGATTATCATATTCAAGATAATGGTGTCCTTTGAGATGACGCCAAAGCCCGATTGTAGAGCCTGATTTGCTTAATTTTATCTCCGCACTGCATATAACACATACCCCCGTCTTTTCATTCCCTTTAAAATACTTCCACATCAAACTGGGCCGCATCTTTCTTCCCCGAAAACGCACCGCTATCTGAATGACTACAGATATGAGTCCAATTTTATACATAGATGATCGTTAGCGTCACTGCGTTGGCTCATGTATGCGGCATTTACACAATTTTTTTTTATACCATACACTGCCAGATACATTAATACCTCCGCAACCTAACCTAATTCCACTTATCTCTACATTTTGATCAATCCTTTGCTGTTAGATACACACATCCAATTCTGATCTAGTAAAGCATCAAAAACCTATCATAACCTAACTTATGTACGGTATTCAGTCATTGATTTCGAGATTTTTTCATGTATTTCATCATGGTTTGAACCCGCCATATGCCGGCATATGCCGGTATAATGTAGCTATAATCACTGTTTGAACCCGCCATGTACCGGCATATGTTGGTATAATGTAGACGTATTCACGGTCGATGTCGGTAAAATTGCAGCATTTACACACACATTTCGCAAAAGGGTTACCATACACTGCCAGATACATTATTACCTCACATTTTTTCTTCATTATCTCCTGACACTTGGTCCTTTGACGATTTGCACAGTTGATCCGTTTTTTTCATTCCAATAATTTTTTCAAACTCTTCACGATGACAACGTTTCAAATGTCTCCACACGTTACTCGTCGATTTACGTTTATTCATTTTTTTTTCTGGCACAGTTTACAAGCCCCCATCACCCCATTTCTATCGAACAATCGAGTTAGGTTATGATAGGTTTTTGATGATTTACTAGATCAGAATTGGATGTGTGTATCAAACAGCAAAGGATTGATCAAAATGTAGAGATGAGTGGAATTAGGTTAGGTTGCGGAGGTATTAATGTATCTTGCAGTGTATGGTAACCCTTTTGCATATAAAAAAAAATTGTGTTAATGCCGCATACATGAGTCAACTCAGTGACGCTAACGATCATGTATGTATAAAATTGGACTCATATCTGTAGTCATTCAGATAGCGGTGCGTTTCCGGGAAGAAAGATGCGGCCCAGTTTGATGTGGAAGTATTTTAAAGGGAATGAAAAGACGGGGGTATGTGTTATCTGCAGTGCGGAGATAAAATGAAGCAAATCAGGCTCTACAATCGGGCTTTGGCGTCATCTCAAAGGACACCATTATCTTGAATATGATAATCTTAAAAATGAACGAGTAAATATGACCTCAAAGGGTGCAATGGGCGCGTTGATAGAACATAATAATCCGGACTTGGGTTTCCAATCTAATGAGAA
>SDVV010028730.1:0-11915 GCA_016164225.1 Gammarus roeselii
TAGTATCAGCTAGACTACTAGATATCGTTCAATATGGTGAAGTGTTGCACCGATGGGAACATTACACAAGCAATGCACACGTTGGCATTTGCCTGTATATAAATATCCATATCCATGTAGAGTCTTCTCCGTCATCGACAGAATAGCTGATTTCATAGATGAAAGGTATCTTTGAAGACAACGAAGTCTCATTCACCTACACCTATTTCTATCTAGGTTCAATCATCAACAGAATAGCTAAAATCCTGGATGAAGGGTATCTTTAGAGACAAAGAAGTCTCATCCATCCACACATATTTATATCCAGGTTCTATCGTCAACAGAATAGCTGGTAACCTCAATGGAAGGTATCTTTGAGGACAAAGAAGTGATACCACCGATAACTTGTTTGGTCCCCGTCTTTGATGGCCAAGCCTGCGGGAGTCACGCAATGTGAAATTATTCACCCGACAACCCTCTAAATAATCCCCCAATTGCTGTCCATCGGGGAACAAAGGAGTCGCACCAAAGCAGGCACAGGAAAGCTGGAGGATTGCGACACTTTCAAAAGTATCTTTTCCAACTATCCTCGGCGAGATCGGGTCAAGTGTAACTGTCACGTTACAACAAATTCGCTGGTGCGCGATGGACTGCAGAGACGAGTGGTCGGGAAAGGAGAGACGTACATTCATAATTGACACCGAACTTCGTTTATTAGAGAAACGAACTACAGACAGTGATTATTTTGGTACATCGCCATATGAGGAAGATAGTATATCTAGCCTAATTGCTTATACGTCATTAATGCCAACAGCAGCGCTCCCTAAAAGCCTTTGCTGCCGTAACATGCGCTGGAGCTTATGTACGCCATGAATCACTCCTTGTGTTGAACATTTTTTAGTGCCAATGGTAATAGACACCATGAAGTGTAGAGTTGACCCTTGAAGTATAGACGAGCTAACACCACTCATGACGTCTCGGATCCTGAGCCGTCGTAGAACTGGATGAGCACCACCAGGTAGGTCACCACGGTGTTCACCACCTGGTAGGGAAACAAGTAACCCTGATCAACATAACATGCTCAGCACCATGGAGGTCAAAGCCTTTGAAAGTATACCCTGTCTACAATCGCCTTAGCAGACTCGTTTGTGAAGAGTTAAACCGTCGTTTTGTGGCCATCAATCAATCACTTCACTCACCTAAATTACTCGTTCTTGTGACACGTGATTTGTCTACTATCACTCCGACCTATCGCGATATGACGTCTACTATCACTCCGACCTATCGCGATATGACGTCTACTATCACTCAGACCTATCGTGATATGACGTCTACTATCACTCCGACCTATCGCGATATGACGTCTACTATCACTCCGACCTATCGCGATATGACGTCTACTATCACTCCGACCTATCGCGATATGACGTCTACTATCACTCAGACCTATCGTGATATGACGTCTACTATCACTCCGACCTATCCTGATATGACGTCTACTATCACTCCGACCTATCGCGATATAACATCTACTATCACTCCGACCTGTCGCGATATGACGTCTACTATCACTCATACCTATCGCGATATAACGTCTACTATCACTCCGACCTATCGCGATATAACGTCTACTATCACTCCGACCTATCGCGATATAACGTCTACTATCACTCCGACCTATCGCGAAATAACGTCTACTATCACCGACCTATCGCGATATAACGTCTACAGTCACTCCGACCTATCGCGATATGACGTCTACTATCACTCATACCTATCGCGATATAACGTCTACTATCACTCCGACCTATCGCGATATAACGTCTACTATCACTCCGACCTATCGCGATATGACGTCTACTATCACTCATACCTATCGCGGCATAACGTCTACTATCACTCCGACCTATCGCGATATAACGTCTAATATCACTCCGACCTATCGCGATGTAACGTCTACTATCACTCATACCTATCGCGATATAACGTCTACTATCACTCCGACCTATCGCGATATAACGTCTACTATCACTCCGACCTATCGCGATATAACGTCTACTACCACTTCGACCTATCGTGATATAACACCTACTATCACTCCGACCTATCGCGATATAACGTCTACTATCACTCCGGCCTACCGCGATATAACATCTACTATCACTCCGACCTATCGCGATATAACGTCTACTATCACTCCGACCTATCGCGATATAACGCCTACTATCACTCCGACTTATCGCGATCTAACGTCTACTATCACTCCGACCTATCGCGATATAACGTCTACTATCACTCCGACCTATCGCGATATAACGTCTTCTATCACTTCGACCTATCGCGATATGACGTCTACTATCACTCCGACCTATCGCGATATAACGTCTACTATCGCTCCGACCTATCGCGATATAACGTCTACTATCACTCCGACCTATCGCGATATAACGTCTACTATCATTCCGACCTATTGGGATATAACGTCTACTATCACTCCGACCTATCGCGATATTACATCAACGAGGCCAAACAGTGATCACCTTGGCGGGAGAGAAGTGCTATCTTATATAAGAAGAGGAAGAATATTCTGCAACTTTTTGATGGTTAAACAAGGAACAATCGTTAAACATGTGTACAGCTTCAGGAATGCCAGCGTGACACAAAGACATCTATTAAACCAGAGCTACGTAAGGATTGTTATGTATTTCATGTTATTTAACAGCATTTTTGAACTAAAAATATTAGTTTAATTCAAATAAAACGTATGAGGCAGTTCCAACTTTTTTGTGAACCGGCCTCTGGAACACGATTTGAACCCGTTCATCGCTCTCTAAATGACGGTCACAATAATTCGGTTTTCTGTCACTATGATAAGGAAACTGAACACACTCCAATTATTGACGATAACAAAGTAGTGGCAAACAAAATGGCCTCGTCTTTGTGAAGGGAGAGCTGCTGTGCTATTCTTACCGTAGTGTCCTTACCTTTTTTACGGAAGAGATGTTCTATTATTCCTATCGTGATAGCAAAGGCCTTGTTACAGAAGGGGTGTTGTTCATACCGTATTTGTCAAGGAAGAGCTGCTAAGCTGTTACAACCGTATTGGCCTTGCCTTTGTTTAAGGCGAGATGCTGTGCTATTCTTACCTGAGAGACATTGCCTTCATTGAGGCAGAGCTGGTACGCTATTACAACCGTACTGGCATTGCCTTTGTTTAGGAGAGATGCTGTGCTATTCTTACCTGAGAGACCTTGCCTTCATTGAGGCAGAGCTGGTACGCTATTACAACCGTACTGGCATTGCCTTTGTTTAGGAGAGATGCTGTGCTATTCTTACCTGAGAGACCTTGCCTTCATTGAGGCAGAGCTGGTACGCTATTACAACCGTACTGGCATTGCCTTTGTTTAGGAGAGATGCTGTGCTATTCTTACCTGAGAGACCTTGCCTTCATTGAGGCAGAGCTGGTACGCTATTACAACCGTACTGGCCTTGCCATTGTTTAGGAGAGATGCTGGTATGCTATTTTAGCTCTGGCGACCTCGTCTGTGTTAAAGGAGAAATGCTATGCTGTTCTCACAGTAGTGGCCACGTGTATGTTAAGGGAGAAATGCTATGCTGTTCTCACAGTAGTGGCCACGTGTATGTTAAGGGAGAAATGCTATGCTGTTCTCACAGTAGTGGCCACGTGGATGTTAAGGGAGAAATGCTATGCTGTTCTTACAGTAGTGGCCATGTATACTTTAAGGGAGAAATGCTATGCTGTTCTCACAGTGGTGGCCACGTGTATGTTAAAGGGGAAATGCTATGCTGTTCTCACAGTAGTGGCCACGTGAATGTTAAGGGAGAAATGCTATGCTGTTCTTACAGTAGTGGCCACGTGGATGTTAAGGGAGAAATGCTATGCTGTTCTCACAGTAGTGGCCACGTGTATGTTAAGGGAGAAATGCTATGCTGTTCTCACAGTAGTGGCCACGTGTATGTTAAGGGGGAAATGCTATGCTATTCTCACAGTAGTGGCCACGTGAATGTTAAGGAAGAAATGCTATGCTGTTCTTACAATGATGGCCACGTCTCTGTTTAGATCGAGGAATCTAAGCAATTCAAAACGTGGTGGCCATGAACAGAATCATAAAAATACGTATATGATACCTGGCCAAATCTTTATTGAATTTGTAAAAGAAATGGGGAGAGAAGCAAATCACTTTCAGTCTCACTGTTAATGTCTTTGTTTAATTAGAGAAACTATGCTATTCTTATGTTGTAGCCATGCCTTCCTTAGAGAGATAAATACTGCCATACTAACCGTTGTGGCCATGCCCTTGTTGAGGGTGAAGAAGCCTCTTCCTTCCACTTGGGCATCGAGCCGGTCCACGTGGTCAATCAAAGTCGCCATCTGGGGATTGGGGAATCTATGGTTATCATTAGCTCTATCAATCCCTGGTGTGAGGTGCTGCATGTTGAACACCCTGGTGTGAGGTGCTGCATCTTGAACACCCTGGTGTGAGGTGCTGCATGTTGAACAGCCTGGTGTGAGGTGCTTCATGTTGAACACCCTGGTGTGAGGTGCTGCATGTTGAACACCCTGGTGTGAGGTGCTGCATGTTGAACACCCTGGTGTGAGTTGCTGCATGTTGAACACCCTGGTGTGAGGTGCTGCATGTTGAACACTCTGGTGTGAGGTGCTGCATGTTGAACACATGAACTGGATTATATTTCAGCACTAGCGTCTAATTTTGAACACGAACAATATTTCTTAGTAATGTCCAGAGCATTTTTTATAGATTGTTATATCAAACAGTCTGGAGATTACTCCTCAAACTCACTACATCAAACAGTCTGGAGATTACTCCTTTAACTCATTACATCAACCAGTATGGAGATTATTCCTCAAACTCATTACATCAAACAGTCTGGAGATTACTCCTCTAACTAATTACGTCAAACAGTCTGGAGATTACTCCTCAAACTAATTACGTCAGACAGTCTGGAGATTACTCCTCTAACTCATTACATCAAACAGTCTGGAGATTACTCCTCAAACTCATTACATCAAACAGTCTGGAGATTACTCCTCAAACTCATTACATCAAACAGTCTGGAGATTACTCCTCAAACTAATTACGTCAAACAGTCTTGGAGATTACTTCTCTAACTCATTACATCAAACAGTCTGGAGATTACTCCTCTAACTCATTACGTCAAACAGTCTGGAGATTACTCCTCAAACTCATTACATCAAACCGTCTGGAGATTACTCCTCAAACTCATTACATCAAACAGTCTGGAGATTACTCCTCTAACTCAAAACATCAAACAGTCTGGAGATTACTCCTCAAACTCATTACATCAAACAGTCTGGAGATTACTCCTCTAACTCATTACGTCAAACAGTCTGGAGATTACTCCTCTAACTCATTACATCAAACAGTCTGGAGATTACTCCTCTAACTCATTACATCAAACAGTCTGGAGATTACTCCTCTAACTCATTACATCAAACAGTCTGGAGATTACTCCTCTAACTCATTACGTCAAACAGTCTGGAGATTACTTCTCTAACTCATCACATCAAACAGTCTGGAGATTACTCCTCTAACTCATTACGTCAAACAGTCTGGAGATTACTCCTCTAACTCATTACATCAAACCGTCTGGAGATTACTCCTCTAACTCATTACGTCAAACAGTCTGGAGATTACTCCTCTAACTCATTACGTCAAACAGTCTGGAGATTACTCCTCTAACTCATTACGTCAAACAGTCTGGAGATTACTCCTCAAACTCATTACAGCAAACAGTCTGGAGATTACTCCTCTAACTCATAACATCAAACAGTCAGGAGATTACTCCTCAGGTTTGCAAGACTGCCAAGTCCTACTATTGAAATATACAATCATTTGTGGCCCATGCCCATTTCCTATTGATTGTTCAATTATGGATGCTACAGCCCAAAAGGACGACCGTTCCGTTCTGTTTCGTTCAAGGCTTGTATGAGTTCTGGATTGATAATTATGTGCAGTTGTCATCAATAATATATGTACTGCTTTATTTCACATTTGAAGCGCATTAACAAAATTTGTGGAAACAAAATGCTCATGAGACACAGCGTATAATGCCTCATTTGGTGCTTTTACTCATCTTCCAAGCATAATTTTGACAATCTCTTGAAATGCGCTAACGAAGTTCTTTATAATTGTGTAATTCTATTTCCAATATTCTCCATCTCGTCAAATCATACCAGCCCATTCGCGAACCCAGCAACAATCTTTACAATATGTTAGAGCATCACGAGTTAACAACAACATCTCCATTTGTTTCTTACTTATACGGCTTAGCTCACTGGGATATTTACTAATCTGTGAACTATATTTGCAGACTGAAGAATGAAACGGCCGACCACTAGGAACGTTTTGTAACCTATTCATTTGAACATTCGTTTCGCTATTCCAAATAGTGCCACGATAATTTAGTCGTTATTCCTGGTTGCCAGCACACTGGCGGTGTTTCGTTTAACTTCAGCTATACAGCCTATTCATGTTCACCTCATGTATTCGTGATTTCCTAACCCCGTGTATTCGTGATTTCCCAACCACACGTATTCGTGATTTCTCAAGCCACCTTTTCGTGTTTTTACAACCCCATGTATTCATAATTTGGCAACCCCATGCATGTATTCGTGATGGTCCCATCCCATGCATACGTGGTCATTATCTCAAAATAGCCGTCATCTGGAAGATCGTAGATGATAATATTATCAATTACGTTTGGCGGCCCATTAGAGTTAAGCTGGGACTCTTACTCCGCTAAGTCAACAAGTGTATTTGATAATGAACTCAATGTGTAATATTTATGAATAGAAAACCCATTGCTGGGCGATGAAAAAAAACGGTTCAGTAAATGGGTCGCTATCCCTGGTGCTAAATTATTTTATAGCTAACGTCAGATCAGCCCCTTTCATCTCCGCCAACTGCCTTATCAGCCACAAGTTGTTCCGACTACCTACCTACGGTACCATTTTTTGACAGCGAACATTTATAGTGTTCTCCCTAGTAAATAACAACGAAGCTGTAAGAAACAGACCTTGCAAGGCTTTCGGGACTTTGAACACCGTATGCGGAGGCTTCAATGCTGAGCCCTTTGATTCGCGTTCATCAGTGGGTTCAAGGGCGTCGCCGAGTGATAGCACAGGTTACCTCACTGAACTAACGTTCATTCTAACTAAACTACCAGCCCACAATGGCCTATTGTACAGTATTCAAAGAGCACAGAAACGGAGATTTATTCAGAGTCGCTTACAAAAAAATTGCAATGTACAATTGTATAAAGTATTATTCTTGTACGCACCAGCGCGCACACATGACGTCATTAGGGAAATGAACTGATTTAAAAATGCTCGTTTTACCGCACACACAATTGTGCGTGCTTCTGAAGATTGAAGAACATTGCGCCCTACGGGGGAGAGGGGGTGGGGGGGCTGACAGAAGCAACACCCAAGATCCGGTGGACGAGCACCACATAAATTTATTCTAATCTGTTATCAACATTAGACCCATCTCTCAAAGGGCGCTTGCATCTGTTATCAACATTAGGCCCATCTCTCAAAGGGCGCTTGCATCTGTTATCAACATTAGGCCCATCTCTCAGAGGGCGCTTGCATCTGTTATCAACATTAGGCCCATCTCTCAGAGGGCGCTTGCATCTGTTATCAACAATAGGCCCATCTCTCAGAGGGCGCAAAATTTGGGATTTTCTTCCTCCGCCAGACAAGAGAAAGTTCAAATGACTTGTCATCATACGTAGGAAATATTGTATTCATTTCATCGTTCCAGATAATTATCATTGAAAAAATGTCGCCAACTGCATGAACATTCGTGATTCTTGTTAAAGGATGTGAAAACAAAATGAAAACGCGACATAGATCTAATTGAGGTGGTATGAAGTTTCAATAAACACGACATGGATCTTATTTAGGTGGTATGAAGTCTTAATTATTAATTTTAATTTGGTCTGTTTTTTCTACCTGCAGATACCTGATTTTGTTTTGTTTTGAACACATGCCACCATTTCAATTACCATCTTCCACACAATAAAGAGTAGGATAAAGCGCATCCGATAACAATTACGGGCTTTTGCTTAGGATTTACTGAAAGTTAGGAATGTGTAATGGAAAATATTACCCTCATTCCGCTGATTCGCACCTGAAGAAGAGTAACTGCCTGCAGCGACTAACTACGAACAAGAAGGACTGGGAGTGTCGCCTCTTGAACGCTGCACAACACGTCTCAACTCGACGTTCGCGCCCACATTACAGAACTTTATTCACACCGCTAGTCTACTAAGCAAAACAAACGACTGCACACTCGGCCGCCCATGAACCTTTTCCCATCGATCACCATTACCTTCAATGACGAGGCATTGCCCGCACTGTGTAGATAACAATGTGTTGAAGGAGTGCGGCGGGGGAAGTGTGGTCGAGGAGTGGAGGGGTAATAACGACTCACTCACCATACCACTCTTCGTGAACTCTCGACTCTGACACGAAGAACTGCGTCTAAACGGAACAGTTAATTGTCTTGTCTACAAATCTCTAATACAGATTACATACAACACTGAATTATTTACTCTCACTCCTGGCTACCATTTGCACATGAACATAATTTTATTAAATACACTAGAACATGATAAAATTGTATATTCTTCCCAACACATCTTCGTTGTTCTACTTGGCTAAGCACAGACCGCCAATCCTGACAAGATTTTCGTCGCCTCAAGAAGTGTCTTCATTTATAATTATTTGGCAGTATTTCTGAGTAAATGAATGAACATTTATTAGAATCTGGATCTTATTCCCCCATTAATTCTAAGAAATGGAGAACACTAGATGCACCCGTCGTTCAAGTCCACTGACTTACTCGTATGTTCAATCCCTTCCAGACCCGCCATCAACTGTTTTTGCCGACATCTTGTCTGCGGCCAACTCCCATCAACATTTGTGAGACACGAATGCGACGTAATCATATTCTGTAGTGCATATGCGAGACCAACAGTACTAATAGTACTATTTGCATCGACAGGAAATTGGTTAAGTGTACCGATGTTTTGAATGTCAAATAACTACTATGGACTTGTATTTCGATGATCATTTTCTGTTGATTTTGTGGGAGTGATTACCGTTACCCATCTTGGTTCTTTCAATCGGCCAGTGTCCCCTCTCAACTGATATGCACCAGCGTATCGGTATTTGTTTCGCGACCAGCTCTTTGCGGTCAGTGTATTCTCTCAACTGATATGCACCAGCGTATCGGTATTTGTTTCGTGACCAGCTCTTTGCGGTCAGTGTATCCTCTCAACTGATATGCACCAGCTTATCGGGATTTGTTTCGCGACCAGCTCTTTGCTGTCAGTGTATCATCTCAAACTGATATGCACCAGCGTATCGGTATTTGTTTCGCGACCAGCTCTTTGTGGTCAGTGTATCCTCTCAACTGATATGCACCAGCGTATCGGTATTTGTTTCGCGACCATCTCTTTGCGGTCAGTGTATCCTCTCAACTGATATGCACCAGCTTATCGGTATTTGTTTGGCGACCAGCTTTTTGAAGTGTGCTCATGTGGTCGCAGGGCCGCAATGATGGCAAAACATTGGTTGTTTCCAGCCACGTATTTTGCTGAACAAGTCGTCCCGTGCTTTGAAAAGTACTAATGTGATAACCACAAATGATATACCGGTTCTCATTTATCGGCGTGTACATAAAAGTGATAATTAGGAATGTTATACCGGTTCGTTATCTGCCTGTTTATAAAGGTGATAATCACGAATGATTTAAAGGTTCTCAATTATCGGAGTGTTTATTAGGGGGATAACCACGTATTGCAGACCGGTCCGAATTAATTTTAATTTCTCTCTCAAGGTGATAACCACGAATGATATACCTGTCCACATTTATCGACGTGTTTATTAAGGCAATGACTCGGGATCGTAGAGCGGTCCACATTTTTCTTATTTGTTTGTTAAGGTGATAACCACGAATTGGAGACAGGTCCAAAATTATCTTATTTATTTGATAAAGGGATTATCATGAATACATAACGGTCCACAGTTATCAGCGTGTTTATTAAGGTGATACCACGAATGATGTACCAGTCCGCATTTATCAGCGTGTTTCTTGAGGTGATACCACGAATGACGTAGCGGTCAGCATTTATCAGCGTGTTTATTAAGGTGATACCACGCATGATGTACCGGTCCGCATTTATCAGCGTGATTATTAAGGTGATACCACGAATGATGTCCCGGTCCGCATTTATCAGCGTGTTTATTAACGTGATACTACGAACGATGTAACGGTCCGCATTTATCAGCGTAATTATTAAGGTGATACCACGAATGATGTACCGGTCCGCATTTATCAGCGCGTTTTGATCGGAATCTCGACTCTGGTTATAAGTGTGCTAACTACATACCTGATTTGGTAGGAAATTAATTCAAAGACCGATGTAGTTAACACACTTTGAAGCTGTGCCGACTGAGTGTGGGAAGACTGAGTGTAGGAAGGAGAATAACTGGCGACATTATCAAGATTAGGCGTTCAAATTTTGATTCAGTGACGGATTTTTGTTTTCCTAGCAACACATTGTTTATGTACGGATTTGAAAATATCATGATATTTGAGGGCTTCAGAGTTGTAGAAATGATCGATTAGATTAATATGTTCGACTAAATTGATGTGTTGTTTCATAGAACAATAACTGGCCACCTATCCTGTCCATGCATACGTCTTATCGTATTCATAGAACAATAACTGGCCACCTATCCTGTCCATGCATACGTCTTATCATATTCATAGAACAATAACTGGCCACCTATTCTGTCCATGCATACGTCTTATCATATTCATAGAACAATAACTGGCCACCTATCATGTCCATGCATACGTCTTATCGTATTCATAGAACAATAACTGGCCACCTATCCTGTCCATGCATACGTCTTATCATATTCATAGAACAATAACTGGCCACCTATCCTGTCCATGCATACGTCTTATCATATTCATAGAACAATAACTGGCCACCTATCCTGTCCATGCATACGTCTTATCGTATGTTTTTCTTAACATTGTCGAAAAGTATGCATGCGTTTCGAAGTCAACCAGTTTCTTTTCATATGCAAGCCTCGAGAACAAAAATATGTGTTATGTTCATTGTTCAAAATCCTTTTCGCTACTGTACTTTGAAACATCATTATTGAACCATAAGCTGGGGTCAATATCATACGAAAGGAATGGATTTTATCAAAAATAATATATGTATTACAATATTATTTTCTGATGTTGTCCATGCTCCTAGGGCTTCTAATTTTTAAAGTGGCCACCTGTCGTCAATTACACGTCTCCTTTTGTTTTACTACGACTGACTGCAACATTCTGATTTCTCTTTTCATTAGGAGTGTTTGATGGTGCTGTTCTCCTGTTGTTGAAATGAATGTCTACCGGCTTTTTTTTAGAGATTGCCTTGTTGTTCTTATTGGGTATTCATGAAGTTATTTCGAAGTACGTTTTAAATATTATTGACTAACTGTTTTGTTTTGACATTGGTTTTCATATTGCGTGCTACCGTATCCACCGCGTGTCGTAGAAGGCGACTTAAGGGGCGCCCCGTAGCCGGGAGTAGAATCGCGCTACCGCAACCCCCAGCGTGTCGGAGACGACAAAACGGGGCGGAGCGAAGGGGCTAGGAATCACGTTCTCTGTAAAAACCTTTCCTCGAAGACGGCAAGACGAGCGGGGGGAGGAGAGGCACACGCCTCTCCAAACCCTATAGTTAGGGTCGCTGAATGTGCGTGGCTGTAGTACGAGTGATGTAAAGAGGAGGGAGATTGGCGAGATGTTTGTGAGGAGGAAGTTAGATGTGTTGGCGCTGAGTGATACGAAGTT
>SDVV010028731.1:0-11915 GCA_016164225.1 Gammarus roeselii
TTTTCTTGTTACAAGTCTAGTAATCTCGATTAATTTCATGTAATGTTAGGTGATCGCTGGTTAGTAGACTACCGAGTTCAAAACGGTCACGTATGCTTTCCGCATAGAACAGTGATTATGGATGTTAAAGCTTTAGCAAGATTTATTTATGGTTTTACTGTTAGAATAAGTTTTATGTGGTGTTGAATGTGTTGCTCCTACCATTTTCGTCTATTATATCGAATATTGAATAAATCCACTCTAACAATTTTTGACATACAGGATCGTTAGCGTCACTGCGTTGGCTCATGTATGGGGCACCATGTAGGCATTTACACACATTTTGTGCAGAATGGGTTACCATTCACTGCCAGATGCATATTACCTAAGCAACCTAACTTAATCTAATCAACTTAATCATGAATTCTGTGTCATCGCTCGAGATTTTTTATGCATTTTATCACGGTTTGATTCCGCCATATGCCGGCATATGCTGGTATAATGTAGCTGTATTCACGGTTTGATCCCGTCATGTGCCAGCATATGCCGGCACATGCCGGCATATGCTGGTATATTGTAGGCGTATTCACGGCCGATGCCGGTATAATGTTGGCATTTACTTACATTTGGTGCAAAAGGGTTACCATACACTACCGGTTGCATTAATACCTACGCAACCTTACCTAACTCATAGAACAACATCCCATGCTGTTGTAACAAGATATTTAATGTGCATTAGTTTCATGTTATTTTATGTTAAAAGAAGTAATCATCCTATCCTAACCTAACTCAACTTATGTAAGGTATTCAGTTAATGTTTTATACGATGCATAATACATATCTCCACTTGTTTCTACATTTTGATCAATCCTTTGCAGCTTGATACACACATCCAATTCTGATCTAGTATATCATCAAAAACCTAACCTAACCTGACTTTATGTATGATACCTATCCTAACCTTATGTACGGTTTTCAGTCATTGATTTATACAATGCATAACAAATATCTCCACTCTACTTTACATTTTGGTCAATCCTTTGCAGTTTTGATACGCACTTATAATTTTGATCTAGCAAATTTCATCTGTTTTCATATATATTTTGATCATTGTTTGATTGTTATAGTTTTTTTCGTACGATTCTTAATTTAGATTTGATACACATCTATATCACTTTCACATGATATTCACACCCATCAAGAACCTAACCTAACCATCCTAACCTAACCTTATGTACGGTCTTCAGACATTGATATATACATGTGAACCCCCCTCCACACGATTCTTTATAAGACTTGCACCTAATTATTTCCACTGGGCAGTCAATCTCAATTCATATATGTTATCAGAGAGGATATATTTTCAATCTTAGATGGATTGAATGTTACAAGTAATCCATATTTGTCTCCATCATCTAGAACATTTACCTCGTGGTAGGTTTATGCCATCATTTCACGCCTTGAAACATATTTTTTATATCGCATTCGACGATAAACAATATTTTTTCTCCGTATGACACAATGTATGCAATTCATCGCTTAATCTTTGAGTTTTTAAGACAATATAAACAATTTAATTTAAGATTTTTCATAGTTTTATTTTTTTTCATTAGTATTAATTACAGATCTTGCTGGATGCATCAATGTTTATGCATTTTTTGTAACAACATGGTGCGATCATCCCACCGTACCCATCATCACTATGTATCAGTCTCCTCTCAAATTCCTTCATTTGGTCCACCATATCTTTGATACGAATACGGAAACCTACTTCATCCCCGTGTCTCCATATATGTAGATCCCCGCATTTCTATAAATTTTCTTCTTCTTCTTTGCGAACTTTAATTTTTCGAATCTAATCCAATTCAATGTACCTCCAATCTTTATCCGAAAGAAACTCCATCATACGCTCCAGATTTTCTTCAGTCCCTAAATAGAATTTATTTCTCACTAACCAAACTTTCTTACGTGTTTGGAAGTTTTCAGCTTGGGGCATATAAATTTCAAGATAAACCTTCGTATTTTCTTTGAACTCTGTTACATACGACTGAAATGTCTCGAAATCAGTCACCCAAATCCTGTTTTCTTTATTGTCCTTCCATATATTTATAAGTGTTCCCGCTCTTGTGATTTTAGTTCTCCGCATTTGTAGATAATTGATATCTCCATCACCGGTCAATTTATCCTCGAACCAAGCTAAATCAGCTTGGGAGATTTTTCCATCCAACACTCGTAAACAAATTTTTGAGATGTAAACATCCATTTTTGTTCATTCTAAGACGGTACACACGTCTCCGCTTCTTCTCCACGTATCACTGACTTCATTCTCGGCGTGCAGATACCTTTTTTAGAACTTGATTACATGTTACATTTCGCAAAAAATTTGGCCTATCATCGCTCACCGTGGTCAACATGAATGTATGTATGTACGTGTATAGAGCTGTGTACGTACGTGCATGTGTAAATTTTAGTGTGTGTACGTGTACATGTATTGAAAAAAAATATTTATATATAACAAAATTTTGGAACATACGACCAGCATAAAACGGCTTGCCATCGACTCTGCTCATTCAATTGCAGCACTATTAAAACCCCGTTGGCTTGTTTAATTACACAGTTTCCAATTGGCTTACCTGATCGGGAAATAATTGAATAGTTTTTAGGTATTAAATATATTCCGCTATAGGGCAGTATGAATGATAATAAAATCAAACCCTTCCCACAAGTTCTTCCCAGCAATCACTAGTGGGTGGAAAAATGATTACTTTTCAAGAGACAAACATCATCTTAACTTGAATATGGAACAATGATATTCAGAAAGAGTATATAATAGGTTTGCACTGAAATCTAGACTTGGCGGACATTACGTTTTAAATTCCGTTAGTGAGAACGTCGGTCCGTATAACACAAAACGTTTCCATTGAAGGATATTTTTTATTAGGAAGATATACCAGAAGGGTATCTCTTTCTTCCAGCAACAGAACATAACGTATTGGTTTGAAAATCAGTATTCAGACGTCACTTTGGTGCTAGAGCTTGTGCGGAAGTTTTGAATGTAACTTTCCTGTTTCAAACAATGCATCCCAGTTTAGGGAAGAAATTCCGTATTCTAAAACGCGTATTTGGTATCAGTAACCAAAATTTAGTTGGAGCAACAAAATATTTTGATTATCTACTGTATTAGAATATGTTTTTGTTCCATAGTTAATTTATAATTATATCGGGGGTTCTATTTTTTATTTTCTTCAGTTACACCGAATTACTTCTTGAATAGTTCGAATTGGAATTAAATATTTTTAGACGCTGATAGATTTGGTGAAATTCTGTATCCTCACTTTGTCGTTCTGTTGTATGCCGTTTCACTTATATGTACTCGTATTCCAACTTTTAACCCAATACACGAGTTCGCAACGAACGAAGTCTGTAAAACATGTTCGATCACAATTGCATGTGCTATGCTGAAGACCTGGTCCTATAGAGGAACCGGTGCTACCGGTCAGGCGAGTGATACCATTGTTCATCGTGCAAGACTTTACGGTCAATAACAGTTCATAAATAAAGCTCGGCTTATTTCGCATCGTTAATTCAAGAAAATACGTTGGTTCTCTCTTCGCTCCTCGTTTTCAACGAATCACCTTTCTTACTATCTAACTATATTATTGGTACATGAAATTTCACTTCTTGAACTTTACAAACATTCACGAGAATCCCCTTCATGAGTTAAATCTCCTGAAGGATTCATGAGTTTTAGTGTGCAAAAAGAAACAACAATATTGATTACGCTACATTGAGCGTCACCAGCATCTGCAAGGCGTAGATTACCATTGAAGCGTTTAACTGTGATGCCAAGTGTCTCTGTTTACAATCAAGTATTCACTACAGAATGTAATCCATTAGTGAGATGACTCCTTCTGAACTGTTACTCGAACAATTTGCAAACACTTGTATGTAAGACAAAGCAGTCCGAGCTGGCATCTAAACAAGCGCAGTCATCCCTTGTGGTGAGGCGATGGCAGATGGGCATGATAGAGAAACTAAATACATTATTAAAGAATTGTACCCAACTTTTGCCCAGAAAAGTTGGTCAAAGTAATGGGAAAATGTAATAAGTCACAGGAGTTTGTCCAGTGGTGGCCAGCAAGGCTAAGTGTCATGGCAAAGCAGATTGAGTCAATATGACTCGAAATAAAAATACTGGTGCCAGAGGGGAGAGTTTATAATGTAATTGCTAATATCACTGGGACTGTAGAGGATACTGCTGCTGCATCAAGAACATACAAAATACCACCAGAACCTTGCAATCAACATTATAATTTGTCTACTATAATCCGTTCGAGACGTGACGTGGGACGGAAGTGTGCTCTGTGCTCGCAAAGTGGCTGTGATTGCTTCTGTTTATGTTAATTGAGTCCGATTCGGCAGCGAAATTTGGGAGATAGTCATCGTTCTTCTCGAATTTCTGCTGTAAGAAATTCAGCAGCTGCTTTCCGGCTCGTTATCCTGCCATCAAGCGGCCTTCATGAATCCCATATAAGATGACGACGAGAAGTGATCCTACCACTGCGTTGGTCAGTGATCCTATGAGTGTATTGGATAAGTTATCTACAGATAGAAAATTGATAGTTAAGTGGTTCCGAGCCAGATGAGAGCCTTGAAGAAGGAGCACTCTAGGCGATGTCCTCTAAGGATACACGTTTCAGTGATCTGGAAAGTGAAGTGTTAAGTTTGAAAGCTAGGTTGGAGTAAATGAAGTAGCAAATAGATGATACCGATGCATCCGAGAGGCGCGACACCTTGTTCGTTCACGGCGATGACGTCCCTGCCGTTAGTGATGGTGAGATTTGTTCTGAGGTTGTCCGGTATCTTGTAAAGGATAAGCTGAGGCTAAATATTTCCCTCTCTGATATTTCGACTTGCCACAGCCTGGGCCGAAGATCGGTAGCGTAGCTCCGGACAAGCGAGCCATTACCGTGAAATTGTGAAGATGGGGTCTTGAGAAAGATTTGTTTTCTTCCTGTAGGCAATTAAAGCCTCGTAAATTTTATGTAAATGAGAGCCTTACCCCTACGAGAAGTAGTATCATGTATGCGCTTTGAAAAGCACAGGGTGGATATCCTGACAAAGTATCTGGCTGCAATTGTGTTGATGGTAAGGTGGCGGATTGGCTGAAACCTCTGAACGATGCCACCCCAGGAGCACGTGATAATAGAATGTTGAGCAATACTCATGAAAGGCTTGAGTTTCTATGCGATGAAGTCCTGAATATTTCTTTAGAATCGTTTGTAGAAAATTGGCCCTAGCGGAAGCTGCCTCTTTGATACAAATTGGTGTTCGATAGTGTGCGTGACCATTTTTACTGTTCGAACTGTGTATTATCAACACTTATGTCGATCTTCCACTGCTCCCGCTTCGACCGCTATCTGCTCTGCTCTGATTGCTATCTGCGGTGGTCTGACCACCGCCTACTCTTCGAATCAACCCCCACCTGCCCTTGCTCTGACCACCGCCTACTTTGCGCATCATCCACCCCCTACTCTTGCTCTGACCACCTACCTACTCTTCGCGCCGACCACCACCTGCTCATGCTCTGACCAACGCCTACTCTTCGCACCAACCACCACCTCCTCCTGCTCTGACCACCACCTACCCTTTGCACCGACGACCAACTGCAACTGCTCTTGCTCTGACCACCGCTTACACTTACCATTGATCACCACCGACTCTTGCTCTGACCATCACCTATTTTTGCTCTGTCCAGTACCTGCTCATGTTCTAGCCACCATTTGCTCCTGCTCTGACCATCTACTCTTCGCATCGACCACCACCTATTCTTGCTCTGGCCACCGCATCATTTAGTACCGACCACCACCTACTCTTGCTCTGACCAGCACCTGTTCTTGCTCTGACCGGCGCCTGCTCCTGCTCTGACCACCATCATGTTCTGCGTCGACCACCGCCTGCTCCGACCACCACCTGCTCCGACCACCTGCTTCTGCTCCAACCACTACCTGCTCCTGCTCTGATCACCACCTGCTTCTGCTTCGACCACCACTTGTTCCGACCACCACCTGCACATGCTCGGTTGCCTCATAATCTACTTCTACTAAATTTGGGTAATGGTTCATTTGATTGTCGATGGGGACAATAACCCTGGCGGCACATTTTATAGTATCGATCCTGATGGAAATTTATTTCACTGTGTATTCAACTCGCTAGATCAGCAGAGACAATCCAATTATTTTATAATCGATCGTTATAATGCCAGCTATAGAGGCGTAATATCTATGACCGTGTTGAATTGTGATATTCGAAGTTTCAACAGCAATGGAGATATATCTATAGAACTAGTCGACACTTTATCACCTCGTCCAAATATCTTAATCCTAACAGAAACGTGGCTTGACGCCGACAGAGCAACACTCTGTTCAATTGATGATTATCAGCCTTTCCACATGTATAGAGATGGGAGAAGGGGAGGGGGAATTTAATTATTTTGTTCCAATAGCTATGACAGTCATAAACTGGATCATTTGAGTATTTGTACGTAGACTATGGAATCTTATGCGGTGGTGGTCTGTGCCTAGGGGAGAAGATATCAATTCTGTTAGTATATAGACCCCTTTCAGATTCGATTGAAAACTTTTCTGAACACGTATTTAATATTATACAGAATGCAGCTCTACAGGGGACTAAATTGATAAGTGCCGGTGATTTCAACATGCATATTTTAGATCAAGATTCAGTTTTGATCTTAAACTTTGTAACTGGAAGGTGTTTTCTATTTTTAATACTAATCATAACAAAGCCGACCAGATTTCCTCCGTGTGACATGCAGGGTGACTCGTCTCTGCTGGAAAAAAATTGGATCAGTGTGGTGGGGGGCTACTGGGGCGGTATATTGAGTTTTGACCCAACAGATCACTGTACAACTTTTGTTACTATACCTGTTGAATCCCACCAAGATAGGAAGACTAAATTTACATTTTGCATAAACTCGCCCGAGAATGTTGATAAGTTTGATATGAAAATGCAGGCGGTGAGATGGAATTTTTTGATCCCTGATAGGGTTTGCACCAATATGATTTTTTTTTGGTAGCGCAGTTAATCGGATGTATTGTCTGTCATTTCCGCTCAAAGTAAAGTATATTGGAGTTGATCGTATTAGAAGGCCGTGGTTTAGTCCGGCTATCATGTCGCTGATTAATCCAATATATCACAATTTCAAGCTGCTAAGACTTGGATTGATTAGTCGAAGAGCAGAAATTAGACAAAGAAATATGGTCACTTCCCACGTACAGCTAGCCAAAAAACACCACAATGTCCGGGCCTTTAGCAACTGTTGCAATGATATTAAAAATACATGGAGTTTAATCAGAAATCTGGTGTTTAGCTCGAATGGGAATCGTAGCATTAAGAAACTCATTGATGATGGAAGGCTGATTGTGGGTGATCTGGTCATAGCGGACTCTTTTAATCATATTTTGTATGTATTGCAGATTATCTCGACAGTCATCTCCCAATAGGTGAGGACTCCCATGTGGAAGATTTGAGTGATGGTGTGCCTCATTCCTTGTTTATGCGACCAGTAAGACTCTCAGTGTACATGGCATATTTAAAGCGTGAGAAGAACTTCTACTGACAAGGATGTACGACCAGTAAATAAATAACTCGATTAAATCCGGTATATTGCCACGAGTTCTGAAAAAACATGCGTCACTCTAGTCCATAAGAGTTGTGCCCAACCGATACTGCAAATTACCGACCAATATCTGTTTTGCTAGTTTACAGTAAAAGTTTCGGAAGATGTATCCTCTCACGACTACTGCCTTTCTTGGAGAAATTTTCCATTATTTCTCCATGCCAGTTTGGTTTCCGGAAAGGTATGTCTACTGATGATGTCGTCATTTCTCTTACTGAATTTATTTATAAACAGCTCACTGGATAGAAGAGAACATTGTGCAAGTGTGTTTGTCGACATTAAAAAGGCGTTCGATACTATAAGCCATGGGATACTTTTGGACAAATTTAATTATTATGTTGTTAGGGGTCTGGTTTGCAAGCTATTTGATCAGTCGTGTTAATGTATAAAGGTAGGTGCTTACCTCTCAATACCTAAAGTCTTGAATATTGGTGTTCCTCGGGGCAGTAATCTGGGCCCTGCTCGCTTTTTGATTTATGCATTAATGATCTGGCAAAGGTTTCTAACAATTTTTCCTCAATACTATTTGCTGATGATACAACTCTTTCAATTTCTTATCATTGTAATGATACACTTGTTTGTGAAATTAATGTGGAAATGGAAAAAGTGAAGAGATGGACCGTTGTTAATAGACTTTCTGTCATATTTAATGTTGAGTTTAAGTCTAGTGGAAATTTTTTGAGGGTCTGTCTTGACGACGCACTTGAGTTTGTTACTCATATTGAGTCTGTGTTTAATAAGGTTTCTAAGTGAGTTGGTAATTTACGTAGATTAGGTCCATTTGTTTCAGGGAATGTTTTGAGGAACCTTTACTTCATTTTAGTGAACCTTTATTTAATATATTGCAACCATGATTGGGGAGGCACATTCAGTGTACATTTGGGTCAGTCGACAGTATTGCAGGAGCGTGTAATAAGGATAATTACTGGGGACAATTATTTAGCTCATACAAACCCTTAATTTCATAAAAGCAGAATTCTCAAACATGAGGATATTCTTCCTTATTTCTTGGCTCTGCACACATTTAAACTTGATTGCAGCGGGAACCTTGTTCATGGGAAGCACAATTATAATATGAGGAATAGGGAGCGTGCGGTTCCCCAATACCATAGACTCACATTGACTCAGCATGCAGTGTCCTTCGCCGCTCCAATTCTCTGGAATGCCTTACCGGTGTCTCCTTTCCACTATTAGATGATCAAACAGTGTTCCACCCTCCCCTCTCAACACCAGCACATCCAACCGCCTCTCGTGCACTCTCAACGAAGTTAACACAAAATCAATCAGCGCTCAATCAACCACTGCACCTCGAGACATCTTTGCCAATGTGTTTTTGTAGGCACCTCGCTTCTTGAACGGATATAATTCACATATTTCATAGTAATTCATGACATACTAGAAAAATTACCCATGTTTATTTCAAATAAGTAAGCATGAATGACATGTATTCAACAATTTTTTTTTGCGGAAGCACTTCAAAAGATACATGGCTTGTAATAGGAGAACTGTTCGTTTGTGGGTGATGGTGTTATTTGTTTATGCCTTCCGAGTCATTTGCAGTTTTCTTTCTTAGTTAAGCACCATCTTCCATTCCAGTTCTTCTTCCGTATACTTTCGCTTTCACCACTACGGTTGGGTAGTTAATGCGAGCCACTACGGTTGGGTGCTAAATGCGAGTCGTCTGGTTTGAGTGTGCTATGTCTCCAGTATTTCTTCCGACATTGCCAATAATAATTGTCAGTATTAAAGTTGTTTGTTTTGTAGAGGATATTAATAATGGATTTGATGACTTTTACAAAATTCAAATTTTCAAAGGGAATTTATGCTACGAGTTACAAACTTGGCTGATACTTGGCGATGGAGTGTGGATGTCGATCAGAGGCAACTTACAATAACCGTAGGTAATACTAATTTAAGTTGAAGGAGCATCATCGGAGAAAAACTCCTATCCCCATGACATTCTGGATCCGGCGTCACCAGAATGCGAGATTAGTGCTCTGACACGACCATCCAAGCCGGGTGAGGATGGTCGGGATGGTCGCTTGTCCCGCAACCTGACTGTTGAAGAACTCAAGAATTTTTTCTCCAGTGATGTTTTTCTACAATCGTTCTTTTGAAAGGAAGCAGGGAGAAATTTTGATGTGACCAATTACAAAATCGTTCGAGTTGGCTAATTTGTAGTGGGAACATCTTATCTAACACAAGCTCGCCTTTTTCCCGAAAACAATTGAAAAATAGCATGAAGGAAGTTTTTTTTTTTTTTTTTTTTTTCATACACAATTTTTTTTTTCAAGAAAAATCATTAGCTAACCCATACATCAAGGCTTATTATACAAGAGTCCTGGCTATAAAGACTCATGATTCACGAGGATGCTTATCATTCATGACTCACTTACCTGTGGTATAGTAAATATTCGTCACGTCGTTTGGATGGTGTTCATCGCAGTGATATCTTATTCACAATGGATCTGCTAGACATTGATGATCATACCATACCTTGTGTCTATATTGCCTCACACAAATTTAGATTTTCGGTAATAATATTCCAGTTGGATTGAATAATTATTCATCTTAAAGGCATACCTAAAACAATCGTACAAAATGTTAACGGAGAATTTTCGGTAAGACACGTACCGTCCTGCTGAAGATTTGACATAGATCGAACAAATGGGTCTCATTTACTACCGTTTGTGTTTAGAAAATTCTGATGTCACACAATAATCCTATGGAAAAACTTTTGACCAAATTCAATACATGTAACCGAATCGCCTTTTATTAATTAAATTTACTACTTCTACCAACTTAATCGAAGTTTTATGGTATGACCCTCCCCCCAGCAGTGAATGTGTTCCCTCGACTGAGAAACATGACTGAAGAAGATGATGTAGCCTGGCATTTTAGCACAACAGTCGTAGGAGATGATACCAAGGAAACAGTTTCCCCAAAAATAATGAGTAATGAAGCATTTCATATAATCCTGTTTAACCCTATAGGGGACAAGTAGCCTACTGGGGATTTTTTTCTGCACTTCATCAGACAATTTCATTCGTATCTGGGGAACTTGTTGTCTGCTGTGGGGTAAAAACATGTTTTTTTTTGCATTCCCGTGGATATTCACTCGTATACAACTATGATTTAAAGCTGAATAGTCGCCTCTTGATGGCAATGAGATTTGTCCTGAAGTTGAACGTCAAATAGCATCTTGTGTCTGTAATTTCTGCTCTAAAGGATCAAAAAAGAGGAAGGTTGTTGTAGGAAATAGCATTTATTGATGACAACCGAAGCTACTCAAACCGTTATCAGAAATTGGCCAGAGATGAACCACTAGAAACTCATAGGTTTCCATTTACATAGATGCACCTTAAAACATTGTTCATGCTCATTGATAGCGAACTAATAGTGTTCATAAGCTTGCAGGTAAACGAACTAACCAGCAAGTTGGTACTCTTTTATTATACTGTCAATAATATACACATTCTAATAACATTTCTGTATCATCTTTATCCCATATGTTGACCCCATCTTTCCCACACAAATGTATAACATCAATACCAGACTAGTCCGCAATGCTAGCTAATAATTAAAAGCTTTCGATACCTTTTTAACATTCAACTCAACCGGCAGCGAAGTTTATATCAAACTCCCATCTGCCGGGAAATAACTGTTTTCAATTCAATTTCGAAGTCAATTACCACTCGCTGGAGAGTTGTAAGCATTTTACGCCAGGTGGCGACAGCGAACGCCAGAATTGCAGCCCAGCTGCCAGGCTTTGGGGACTGCGTGAGGTGAACCGGGAATATTTTGTTGCTTTTATGACATACTTGGCACGTTTTGCTGACCGTGCTTGGTATCCATTATCATTTGTGGACTGGGTTGTCCATTTGGTAAATCATCCCATCGGGTGTTCTCTTTGCTCTGGGTTGCAGACTCATGTGCGTTTCTGCAACCCGTATTCGGTGTCGCATTTGTCTAATTTACATCAGCATTCAGTGCTGCTATCATATAATGCCGGGATGTGAACCACATACCTAATTAGCAAGTGATGATTGTATGCATCTTTCTATAATGTTCACGAACTGACTTGTCTAACGGGAATATGTGGCAGACTTCAATCGGAATAACCCGTTTAATAATGCCGGGTTGTGTAAATATTTTGCATATGTCTTACTTTATAATTTCGATCCGTCAAATAACATATTTTGTACAAGAAAAAGTGGTATTTTACCTAATTTCAAAT
>SDVV010028732.1:0-11915 GCA_016164225.1 Gammarus roeselii
CAGAGTGTAAGTTGAGGGGCTACCGGCCGGACCCTTTAGCACAAAAGGGCTAAGTTGTGTGCGTGTGAGCGTGTGAGGTGAGCCTTGCCGTCGGCCACCCCCCTTTCTGGGGGACGCGGCCTAGTGTCTGTATCTGTATCTTTGATGTGCCTGTGGTCAAGAGATGTAACAAAACTGAAAACTGCACCACCAGGCTTGGTGTATAAAATATAACTTTTGTTTCCTTTTCGTCTGGTAAATTGTTGCGTTCAAATAAATTCATCATCTATCGAACTTTACCTTTATGGGAAGAAGTAGTACTAGCGATAGCGCAATTAAGAACTTTATTATAGGTTCACATCCGGATATTGTAGACAATATACCTCCTCCTAATTATTCTACTTGTTTGCGTCAGCTTCCCTCAGCTCATCTTCGTTAGTATCCAATTTACTATACTTAATCTCACTAAGTGTGTGTTTGAAATTTTGAATTTTACAGATCTTAAACTCCTCTAGCTCGTCTGATGAGGAACATGGTTAATGGTTCAAATAGAGAGGTTTCAGAAGCAAGGAAGACAATGGTTCGTCAAATAATGTGAAGAAACGATTTTTATATTGCGGCTTATCATTTCCTAGCTGCTCTTGCTCGGAAGGAAGCTTTATTCTTCTATTAAGTTAGGTGAACTGACATTTGATTAACCATGACAACACACTGTTCACACTCACTGAGCGTAGACTGAGAGGAGAAAATGTGTAACCTGGTATTCAGTGTTCCGTAGGGCTTCAAAGGTCTCAATGTTATGCCGTCTGATCCTCTTCTATCTAGGATGATGGAATAAAGCTGGATCAGCTTTATTTTGTGCTCTGTGTTCCTGAGGGACTGGATTGTCTTGGTAGCCCTAGCCGCTATCCGTTTTGGTCTGTCTATGTTTTAGACTGGAGTGGGGGAGAACAGCATGCTTCAGTAGCGATCGAACCAGAAAGTTGTAGAGAGTTAGGATGATAGACAGGTTTCTGTAATTGGATTTTTTTTACTATCCCAAGACTATATCTGCCATCTTTCAAATACTAAACTTTTACTCGAGGTAGATTCCGCAGGCTTTTTCTACGTTGAAAATATGCATCTGACTAACTAAGAGCAAGTAGTTGGCATATCTGATCACATTGCCGACGTTCATGGCTACATTTGAAGGTGTTGAATTGGGTCCAACCATTCAGCAGCTTGGTCAAAATTAGATTTTTAGGTGTTCGACATCTGTGGGCTGTCTGCGTTGGCTGACGGTTTGATATCACCACCAAACTCTGCTAGTTTGCTGACGGATGACGGATTCCTGGGGGGTCCGTCAAGAGATCCGTCATCGGCTACGGTGACCTCTCAGTATTTAGAACCTCTCGTTGTCGCCTCTCTAAGAGCCGGTGTTCTATTTTCCCCTCAACCTTATCTACGACTCCAAGAGCAGCATACAGGAGTGAAGACGGTCATGATAGCATGAAAATTGGATAGTAGGAGGAGGGCATTAATCAGCTGGGAATGGGAGGAGCGCGTGATAAAGTGAGGGTTGGATAAGAGCGTGTAGAGTTAGGGAAAATTTAAGAAGAGCTTGCAAAACGATAACGGGAATTCTAACATTTCTCCCGGTGCGGATTCGATATCAATAAAATCCCTCTTATGTGTTCCAGTGGGCCTAATCTTAAACGTTCTTCTACCGCTTACCAAACGTCGCGCGCTCGAAGACTTGCTACAGCGGTTGTACTTTCTGGACACCGACGAGCTTCACAACATAAACATCACACAAGGTAAAACATGGTTGCATATTAAGAATCCTTGCGAATATTTCAGGAGCTTGTCTTTCTTCCATAGTATTATTGCATTAGTTCATCTCGCGTATATTTAATTAGGATAAGATATTGTTATAAATCGTATCCATTTATCATTCATAATGAAACAATTATTATTCATCAAGCATCAAAGATGTTACTGTAGGAAAATGTGAGAAAACAAGGCAAAGTTCAAGTTCAATAAGAAAACCTTCAGACACCAGAGATTCAACGTTGATGGTGATGTGCAATTGTTCTGCACTTGGATGGTGCCTATTGTTGAGTTAAGCGAACTTCAGAGAAACAAGGGTAGTTATAGTTGAAAATATACACCTCCCCCTCTTCTCATGCAACACACTTTCCAAAATTTGTCGTTAAGCACTAAGCGTCCGACCAAGTGCTCACATCTCACACTGTGGGTCATAAGTGAGCCCATAGATCAGCGTCAGCAGCAAGCCCAGCGGCTTTCACTAACTTACCCTCGCTGTGCCATCATTGGCGGCCCTCCCAACCCACGTCCATCCCGTTTCTCAACAAAACGATAGGGACGGGAAAGTGCCTCAGGCTCGTATCAAAACTCTTTAATTCACAATCATTTTCCACCAGGTCTAATCCTTGCAAGCTTTCTTGCTGCCTCCACAGTGCCTGCCTCACGCCATCTACACCTGAACTTCGGTCTGTCTCTAGGCGCACGACAACTAAGTTCTTCTGTCATCTCCATTTGAACCAATCCCCCATCATCCATCTTCACAATGTGTAACAAAATCAGAGCAAGGGAATCACCCTGCCCTCCAACTTCCTTCGCCAACAGCAACTGACTGATCATTTTAATTTAAATTATTTATATCCAACGAATTCAATACTTACCATCTATTTTAATTTGCATTGTCTGTCAAATAAATAGCCTTGAAATTTTGAAAAAAATATAACTTCCTTACCCAACCATTCTATCCGCGTCAATCCGGACATCCCTTCTAAACATTTCATCCGGAAAACGTGAAAAAAATCTCTCTTCCTCTCTCGCCTCCACGTTTCAGCCCAGTAGAGCACATTTGGGCCAACTCCCCATAAAACCCTCTCAGTCCTTCCATACCTAAGCTCTTGCAGCTCATTACAATCTCTAGTGCAGCCAACACTTTACACACGTCTTGCACTCTACAAGAAGTGACTATAGGCAGTTTCAAACTTGCCTATAGTCTTCTCCACCTGAGCCCAGGCACGTAGACCATTGAACTTCGTCCAATCCTTCGTCGAATAACTCGCTATCCTCGAACAACAAAGGCCTTCACTTTTACACACAGTAAAGCGCAGCTTCCTCCCCTCACACACCCGACTAAACTCCGCCACCAGACTACATAACTTCTCTTTCGAATTTGCCACCAGTGCCGAAACATCCGCCAACAGCAACTGACTCAGCTGCCACCTCCGCTTAATTGCTCCTAACAACTCCAATCCTCAACCCATTCATTTCTCAGTCACCTTCCTGATCATTCTATATATGTAGAGATTAAACAGCCAGAGAGACATAAGGCAACCATGCCTCAATCCCACTTTCATTGAAATCCCTGAACTAAACATGTTTCCTTGTCTGACACCGGCTTTGCCACCAATGTGAGAACTCTGGACCGTTCTTCATAAACTGCCACGCCCACTACATTCAAACGCAACACCCTCCACAAAGGCTGCCGGTCGATCCTATCGTAAGCTTTATCAAATCCATGATGGCCTAGGAGACATCCTTTCCCTGTGCACGGTACTTTTCACAGATTTATCCCAGAGCAAAAATCTGATCTTCTCACCTGAGTTGTTGAGTTGTTGCGCACACTTTATCTCCTTTGCCTTTTTTTAAAGGTCTGCGTCACTCAATCGACACAACACAGAACATATTAACCTCACCAATTATTCGATTACTATTACTCCCTCTCTTGGGGCAGGGGCTGTACCTGCCTCCATCAGATTTAGTATCTTCACCAGCTATTCGATAACTGCGTCATCACCCCTTTCAAGGGAGTCGGGATTGTCCTTCACTTCTTCCTTGGCCTTTTTGCTCCCAAAACCGGCAACCACACACCACCACAAACAGCAACAAAGATAGGCACTCTGACACCCTTAAAATTCAACAACTGTTCAAAATACTCAGCCCACCTGATCCGGAATTCACACAACATTCGAACAGATTAATGGAATATATTGATTTAACCGAATTCATGTCGTCCAAGTGACAATTGTATACTTTGGATATCGGTTTGCTCGTAAAATAAAAAACCTCAATTGATTCCTTATTTTTTGCAAGCGTCTTTACAGCCGGGCTCCTTCGATGCTGCATTGACTCGAAAAAACTAACTGAATTCCATTGATTTCTGCTGCAAACCGCTTACCCCGACTACTGACTTCAGACGACAGCGTCAGAATTCTACTGATATTCCGCCGAGTTCAAACCAAACTCTAAAGTGTTTTATAGACAATCCACAAAGTTCAAACGACAATTCACTGAATTTCACATACTGTCCGCTGGGTTTAACAAGAAATCAATTAAATTCCACCAATATTTCGTTTAGTTAAAACGACAATCCACTGAATCCCACAGATAACCCACTGAGTTCAAACGAATGTACGCTCCAATCAACCGACAATATCAACACTGCGGACGCCAGCCTTCTTCAGCCCCTAGTCACCGGACATACCTTCGAGGGATCTCCACTCCCCAGTCAGTCATGGATCAGAGCCATGACCGAGCCTGCAACTGTTGCGACCAACCTGCCTAGCCCCGGACGTATGAAGGCCTTGACCGTGGCCAGGTTACTCCTCAACCTAATATCTTGCTCGTTGTGCTCCTGTGTGCCAATCTTAGGGTACAAGCCTGGATGGGAGTTGCTGCTGACAGTAGTGAGTGGTCACAGTTTGTAGGCAGTATTCTTTCCGTTGATAATAGTTTTAAAAGGCAACAGAAGTAGCCAGGGTGCGATAATAAAATTTCGTGCGTCGGACAGCTATATGAGAGCGCTGTGGTCAGTTGCTCAGCGATTGACTTATTCAAAAAGTATCAATTTTGTCCATATTAGGAGTTGATGCTCCTTTTATAAAATATAAACTAACTGAATCAACTGAGCGCAAATCGTCTGTTGGTGATTTGTGTCCCTCCCTAGACGGCATCGTTTAATTTCACGATAAAGGGATATTATGGTCGTATATGCCACGTTCAGTGTTTATTGCGATACCTTAACACAACCTTGTAACTATTATAGTGTCCGTGTTTATTGACAGTATTTCTTCCCAATTCTCACTTATTTTATCAAGAGTTTCAATAAAAGATATTCCATTCACCACGTCTAAATCATCCATTCTCATGCCTTCAAACGATCGGTGGCGATAACAGGAACTGAAAACGAAGAACAGTATTTCTCCGGCTCGCGCTAAACATTACCAATAGCATTCTGTCAACAGAACACCAACAGAATTACATATATTATGGTCTTTTGATTTCTCTTCTATAGGCATAGTCCCATACACCCAGTCACATGTTTTGATGCCCTCAATATTGTTTACAAATTTGATTTGATGGTCTTAACAGTGTCAGTTACGACCATCAATGAATACACTGTGTCAGTGTATTCATTTCCGTCATGCACTCATTCATTGTTCAGTTGCACGTGACGTACTCTGTATTGCTACTAAATCCGATTTGACAGTCCTAGCATAACATTATACGTAATTCCAGATTTACGTGCACCCTTAAATATTGTACTATCGTGCTACAAGAACATCATTCCGTTTTTGGGATGAATAGACAATAGAGATTTGATCGTTCGTTTGTTTGGCAGTGGCTCTCCCACTCACACAGACCCATCCGTACTGTCCCATCATTAGCTACCTAATGTATCAAGCTGTTAATCTAAATATAGAATTCCCACCAATTATTATACCAAGAGTTTCAATCCCTAATCGCAACACCTTGTGTCATCAGGAATTAGTGCATTCTTACTCAGCACTTTAAACTCCCTTTGATGCTCATTCGCCGTCACATGTTTATGAGTCGTGTTCTTATGCCCAGATAGGAAAGCAAGATGTGTCCCCACCGTTCATACCCCGTCTCAACTACTCACTTACAAGTTGTGATGAACTCCTTAGGGTTAAATATTGTTTGCTAATATGGTGGTCTCAGCTGGTCATTGTGCGTAATTTTAAATTCAACGTGTAAAAATGTATTGTAAAAAATTACAACATGCTGTTTTCTTAATATGCCCGGTCCGGAACATATAGGCATGCATGGCAGTGGCTCTGTAACTCACATAGGCCTACAAATACCCTGACCACGTTTGCTACCCAATGTAAAAGACGGATAATCAAAATATGGATTGTAACGAATTATTACATAGAATTTTCCAATATCTGAACTCAATATTATGTGTCATCTGAAAATAGTGCAGATTCATTGTGTACTATAAACCTCTGTTAATATTTATTTTTTCGGTTGTGACATGTTCCGAGAAGTTTTGCACTCATGATTTGCATCTTAAATCTATACAGAAATGTACCCAAATCAAAAATGCGTTTAATAGTAAGCGAAGACAATCGGATCAAATTGAGTAGCCTTTCTGATTTCATTGTAAATGACAAAATGGGACCGAGGACGTCGGTAACGTGCAGATGAAAGTTGCACGTTACCGACATCCTCGGTCACATTATGTCATTTACAATCTGCAATGAAATCAGTAAGGCTACTCAATTTGATCCGATTACCTTGGCATACTATTAAACGCATTTTTGATTTGTGTACATTCCTGTATAGATTTAAGATCCAAAATAAAATACCCTACAGTTTGTATATGAATGAAGATTTTTTTCAGCCATCCGGAATCCACACGCTGTTCTGCGTGCAGTTCTACTATGTCGTGTTCGAGAACTGCATAAGCCTGCTCCACTTGAACCTCACGAAGAGTAACCAACGCCTTCAAGTCGTCCTCGAAACCAGTGACTTGGATGGCGTCAGACGCCTGAGGGCCAGATTCGTTGAGATGCGGTCAGCGGGATATAAGGCGGTGAAGACATTCCTAATGTCTGAACAATATACTGTACTTTTAGAATGTGATAGGAAAGACACAGCATGATTGACTTACACGCCTATAAAAGTTCACTCCGAAATTATTCCATTTTGCAGTAAGCTTGTAACTGTTTAAAAAAACACATTATAAAGCATAAATAATAACGCAATCGTTTGTGCCTCACAGGGACCTCGGAGAACAGTGCAACTCCCTGTTCTCGGGGGTGGCGCTCTCCTCCTTCTTAGTCCTAGTCTTGTTCCAGTGCCAGGGCTTCACGATGATGATCCTGTACTGGTTGAGGGAGGACGTAACGACCATGACGCGCTTAACTGTGTTCCTGGCAAACGTTGGCAACTCTGCCCTATGCACCATGCTGTACCTTGCTGCCGACAAATTCAATAGACAGGTATTGTGAAGGAAATATAAAGTGAACGTGCTACACACTTCAACCGATAAAACAATCAAAACAAATCTGAACATGAAATCTATGTATAGTCTTCAGTTCTTTCATCAGTCGCTGTCTCATAGGTTTGGCGTGTAGCTTATGCGCAAAGCTTTTATACGTTTAACCTTCGATCTAACGACCAAACCTCTTACGCATAAGGTAAGGCCTTCCCACCTCAGCTCTCACGCTTCATGTGTGGTCTTCAGTTGTGTTGTTGTTGTTGTTTCATACAGCATCCCCCTCCCTAGGCCAGCATCCCCCTCCCTAGGTATCGGTTATTTTCACGGGCCGCACGGTGTCACTACCTAACCGGAGGAGTGAACACCCTTATTTCTCTTCAGACTCCTCTCTTCTTCACCCTTCACTATCTTTACTTTTCTCTCCCATCCTGAATTTGACTAACTTTTATTTACCTCATTTACATGTTAGTTTTAGTTCAAATTAACTGCAACTTGTCTCAAACTACTTCTTGACAACCCTCATAATAGTCGTTGTACATACATATACACACGTCTACACACACACACACACACACACACACACACACACACAGTCACACATACACACCCAGACACAAACTCACCAACACACCCTCCCACTGACACGTACACTCAAACACTACATGCCGGTTTGAACTCTTCTCATTTCGAGTAGCTAATAACAGCCAAATCGCGCTCCTTCTTTCATGCAACCCTTTTCTACAATTCTTCCTTTTTCTTCTCTCCATTCTTGCTGTTTTTACGCATGAAATTCCCTTACGTTCGTTCATCTATGCACTAGCAGTGGGATCCATGTTTTCTGTCACTTCTCCATCTTCCTCTCGGCAGGTGTTTTGTCGCGCAGCCCTGGCACCTTAATGTCTATTGCGAGTCCTCGGAGATCTGAACAAGGGTTGGTAGTGTGTTAATCCTCCTCACTGCCACCAAAAGAGTACTGGGACCAAATGGCCTCTGCATCTTAGAAGTTCCTGCGCCCCCTGCGGCACCCGTACATACCATCGGCGTTTGCCACGTCAATCAAACATTAAAAAAAGAAGGAAGAAAACGACTAACTTGATGCAGCACTGTTTGAGGATTTTACATTCGTCATCTAGCATCCGTTTTCCGTTTTCTCGTCCGTTATCTCATAGTCCTCGAAGAGTGTGCGGCTGACTGTGGCGCAAATTGGGGGGGCGGTGGATCTATGGGGAAGGGCTGCAACGAGTCAAACGCTAGGACTCCGGTCAAAAACCCAGCGACCTAAAGCGGGTGGGCCTTCTGACAGAGGAGAGACTCTCGAGGTCTTTTTTGCCCACAAGTGCAGATAACAATTGACTGGCAGTTGAAGTTGTTTGGAGGGCATTGATCGAACATGTTTGTAGGTACCAAGACCTCTATCATGGAGGTCTTAGTTAAATTAGATTTGATCAAGGGGTCCATCCCCACAGTGGAGGTATTGGTTTCGAGTGTGAAGGGAATGAAATTGGAGAATATGTTTATTAGACCGGATGCCAGCAGTTCAATACCACTGCGTGGAGAGGAAAGGTTGTGTAGGAGGACGTTAACGAGCAATAATGGCCAAAGAGGTAGAAATGGTTCTCGACTGGGGGGACAAGATTCTGAGTGGAGATGATCAATGGGTGTGTGGCCACCTATAGTAGTACGCAGTGTCCAACTTTTGAAAAACTGGCTGAACTATGTAGCGGTAGGCTGGGGAGGTAATCTGAGGGGATAGTAAAATTTTTGTGTCAAGTGTGAGGATACAGACTTTGGGAGTTGCATTGAGGGGCCAGGAGACTTGTAACTTTAGATATTAAGATCATGATGTGATTTTTGGGTCTCAGGATTTTTCAGGGGAGATGTTTAACTTCTTCGGCTGGAAAAATCGAATAAATCAGTGAAATATTCTGTTTGAAGTCAGAGGCCCGAGAACGGTATTTTGAAATCGTCAACTTAATTAAGGGGGAGGAAAGGGTCGAATTCAGCAAAATCCTACACCATGTAGGGGGTGGAGAGTATTGCAGACATTCGAGTGACTCCTGTTGGGATGCTTATGGGGTAAAAGATAAAAATGCACAAAAGGCAAATGAGAAAGAGACCCGGAGAAAAGTAGTAAGGTTGCAATTGATGTTGGTTTGAAAAAAGAGAAGATTTTTGGACCATGTCAAGAATCAGAGGGTGGTCTTTAATTTCAACGGCTCTGGTAGCATCCTTGTGGCTGAAGATTTGTAACCAAAGAATAGGGCAGAGGAGCAGCTCGGAAGGGACGGAGAGAGTCATGAGAATCGGTAAGGAGGAAAGATGCGTAGAGTTGAGAAAGGATGCGACCCTCCAATATAATTGCAGCTAGGCTGAGTAGGAAGCGTTTGATCTGATGAAGAAGCTGGAGTCATTTGGCTCGCCTGATTAAGGAAGGGGATGCTGCTTGAGTTCTTCTATGATTTGTAAGAGTGGGGAAATGATTAAGGGAAAAATTTAGAAAATACCACCCGGTCCGAGGCCTCCATTTTTGTCAGACCCCAGTGTTAACAATTGATCTTGGGTCCATCAAGCCTTAATCGCGACTTAGTTTTATCCCCCAAGGTACAGCAGGCTGTGGACCTCCTCAGTGAAGATCCCAAAGGAGGAAAGGACTTCAGGAAACAGGTGGGTTGAAGTGAGGAGAGACATGCAATGAGATGAGGAGCAACATACCTTGTAACACGTTCCGTAACTATTGTACTTTCTGAAGCTCTTCAATACTAATATGAGTTTTGGAAGCAGCCGTGGGCATTAACGACTAGACTAATCAACCAATCTCTTCCTCCGTGTGCAGGTCTTCCAGTTCCGCAGGGAAATGGCTGAAAATAACTTCACTTTCTCGTGTCACGGGCTATTCGACTACAGCCTCAAAGACTACATCACGGTGAGCTGAAAAACTACACAATGATCGGATACAATTCAAGGTGATCTGATACCATACGCAGTGACCTGATACCAAACACGGTGACCTGATACAATGCACGGTGGCCTGATACCATACACGGTGACCTGATTAAACGCTCGATTGCCTGATCCAATACACGGTTACCTGATACAATACACTGTGACCTGATACAATATAGTACAAAGCCGTATTTCCTCCTTAGATACTCGGATGAAGATCAAGCAAGTCCAAAGAGTTGTGATTTTGATAACTTTCGAATATTAGGATCCAATGCCCTTTTAACTTGAATCGCTTTCACTGTTTACAATCATATAATGCTTTATTTTCCTCATGGGGATTCTGTTCTCTACAAAACATCCAATTACGCGTGTTTTGTAGTTTAGCTTCTCATGGATAATCATTTAAGCTGATGAATATCCATAGTTACTGTAGATTGTTGGGGAACGCCCTTCTGGCTGAACTAATCTGAATCACACCGAGAGTGTTAGGGAACGCCCTTCTGGCTGAACTCATCTGAACCACACCGAGAGTGTGACCGAGAAGGGACAAGATCTTATTCGAAGTGGGCGGAGTTTCACAATTCAGTGTACTACGCACGTTTGGTTGATGACGCCATCTGACTCAGTTGGTTTTGTATAGAAAACAAATACAGTTCTTCCTGATGGGAAGATTATCTCGTATTAAGATGAGAATATTACGCTTGCCTAGAGCAGAAAGTGTTTGGTTTAAGGCTTATGCACATTCTCTGGGAAAAAAAGACTTATAGTTGCATTTACAGTTTCCGTTTACACCCGCAATGCAGTCTGTAATCTAATTATGTTGGAAAACATTTGGATTACGATCATACGCTCGCTTTCATGCCTGCTGGTCAACGAGAAATACGACCAATTTATGAGGCACTGTCCCGTTAAAGGGGAACAATGGAAATGGACTCTGCCCTGTTGGAAACACGACTGTCTTTACAATGGCTCGATCATAAATGTATTCGATGAATTCATCGTTTTCTGTGAGGGCTTTATGTAAAGCAAACAGGGCTGCATGGTGTGGTATAACCTTTCTACATTATTATTTGCACGAGTCCACTATATAGATGCATTCTACACCGTTCTCCGAGGGTAAAACAAGACTTGGCTTTGCTTGCTCCAAACGAATATTTATACTGACATTATCCAAATGATAACTGTTACTGTCTGCAACATCGAAGTTTAGAGGTCCCATCGTAGGAATATCATAGCGAGCACAAGTTTAGAAATCCCATCGTAGGAATATCATGACGAGCACAAGTTTAGAGGTCCCATCGTAGGAATATCGTGACGAGCACAAGTTTAGAGGTCCCATCGAAAGAATATCGTGGCAAGCACAAGTTTAGAGGTCCCATCGAGGAATATCGTGGCGAGCACAAGTTTAGAGGTCCCATCGTAGGAATATCGTGGCGAGCACAAGTTTAGAGGTCCCATCGTAGGAATATCATAGCGAGCACAAGTTTAGAAATCCCATCGTAGGAATATCATGACGAGCACAAGTTTAGAGGTCCCATCGTAGGAATATCGTGACGAGCACAAGTTTAGAGGTCCCATCGAAAGAATATCGTGGCAAGCACAAGTTTAGAGGTCCCATCGAGGAATATCGTGGCGAGCACAAGTTTAGAGGTCCCATCGTAGGAATATCGTGGCGAGCACAAGTTTAGAGGTCCCATCGTAGGAATATCATAGCGAGCACAAGTTTAGA
>SDVV010028733.1:0-11915 GCA_016164225.1 Gammarus roeselii
AGACTGAATCACCAATGACGTGGTTTGAACAGAACAGGGATGGTGAAGAAGTTGGAGGACAGAGTGGATTCGCGTGTTCTCAGATGGTTCGGGCACATGGAGAGGATGGATGAAGGGAGATTGGTGAAAAGGGTGATGAATGCTGAGGCGAGTGGTCGCAGGCCTAGAGGTAGACCGAAGTTTGGGTGGATGGATGGTCTGAAGCAGGCGTTGGGAAGGAGAGACATGAATGTAGAGGTGGCGAGAGAGCGTGCAATGAACAGGCGTGAGTGGAGAATGGTTGATTTTGACGCTGCCCTGAGCCGTATAGTTAGTTGATTGTGATATTTGGCTGAAAGTCTGAGCTTGTTTGTCCGCGAATCCGCGTACGAAGAATAGACGGTGCCTCCGTCCGACAGTACGTGGATAGGTCGCTCGGGGCGACCTTGGATACGTCTGATTTATCCCCACACTTGGGAAAGAGGGGTGTTTCGATTGATTGTATCAACTAATTGGGTCCAGCTTTCTCGCTTCTTCTCCACGCCAAGTTCGCGGAACACGGCAGTTTCTCTTTTCCAGGCTACTCGGTTCCTTGGGGAACATGCGCGGCGGAATGCCTCACACATCCTGTCACGCCCATCCCTTGCCTCTTGTGTTGGGCACTAATAAGGTTTCGGGAAAAAAGTTGAGGGTACATATTGGGGAATGCATGCAGTAGCTGCACTTTGGAATTTTTCGTATAGAAGTATGATAAGGTAGTGCTCTCAATTGTCTTCGGGAAGGCCCTCCACATCATCCCATGCGACATGTGTCGAGTATTCCTCCCAGTTGGTTTTCCGGTAGTTGAATCGAAGTTCCTGTGTGTCAGGATTGTTTGGTCGGTTAGTAAGGAGCGATATGATCACTGGGTTGTGATCACTGTCATGTGTTGAAGGCAGGACTCCCCAAACGAGTTAAGGAGCTGAAGTAGGGGAACATATTGATAAATCGATGGCGGTTTCACTTTCCAGGGTGATCCGTGAGGATTGTCCGTCGTTCAGAAGGACCAGGTTGTGAGTGTCTATGGTGTTGTCCACTATCACTCATCTGGGGTCTGTTCTCACGCGTCCCCACACTTCATGGTAGCTGTTGAAGTTTCCAAGGAGGAGTACGGAATGATGCAGTTGGTTAAGCAGATTGGTCATTAGTGCCTCCGTGAGTTCGTGGCTTCATGACGAGTAGATAGATACCACTGTAATAAGTCTTGAGATACATATCTTCACTGCGACAGCTTTTAGAGTTCTGTTCTCAGAGGGAGGAGGTGGTGAGGTATGCTCAGATGGATCATAAGTGCCATTCCGCCGAGTGCAGGCACATTAATTTACTACAGTTGTGTAGTGCGTCTCAGCACTTTAGACCTTTTTCTGTCGATTTGATATGGTCGTTGGTCTCTGAGTCTAGAGCTGTGAGTTTCTTTGCCAATTCTGAGTCTTAGTGCACTTGGAGTTCATTTGCCCGATGCAGGGCAGTTTTAGCAATTTCTTTTGTTGCTTCTCTTTCGCTGTGTATACGGTAGTCAATATAATGGAATGAAGCCAGCGTCCGGGGCTGCTATACGGTAGTCGACGTAATGGAATTAAACCGGCTTTGCTTCGGCCTGCCAGCGATAGCAGGGATGATACACCACGTTGCGTAACTTGAGTGTTAACCTTCGAGTATTGAACTACCTTAAGATATTGTCTAACTGTGGTATTGAATACTCAGGCGTTTAATACATTCGTTGTGGGCTTATTCAATTCATGTTGTAATGGTTAAGGATGTTTGCGATGGATTCAAGACTGGTGCGTCCTGTCAAGAAGGTCCATTTAGTGTTCGTTTTAATCCGATTGCTCTGGATCCAATGAATCTCTGGCATAAATGTGTGTTCTAGTTTCTTCATTACATTTTGTGGTGCCTCAGGCATAAATCATTATCCATTCATCTAATAATTGAATATATAATCTACATGTCATTCCTGTTTATCGCTATCCCTCTCTTGTTTTTACTCATTCAGTTATAACAACGAGTCGAATTGTGAGGAAACGAACAATGCTGACATGCTGCGACCTACACACGTCTAAGTTCTAAGATTATATTAAAGAATGTTACATTGCGACCTACACAAATCTTAAGTTCAAAGTTTATATTCAATTACGTCCCATCATTGAACCACTTATGTATAGGGGTAATCGCAAATACTCTTCTTGTTCATGTCATCAGCAGTACCTATTATATGTTAGAGTCATTTGACGGAGAAAGGACGTGGTGCGAGTTAGAACGGGGATTGTGAAGAAGTTAGAGGACAGAGATGATTCGCGTGTTCCGAGATAGTTCGGGCACATAGTGAGGATGGATGACGGGAGAGGGTGAAAAGGGTGTTAAAGTTGACGTAGGACTAGAGGGAGATCGAAGTTTGGGTGGATAGATGGTGTGAAACAGGCGTTAGGATGAAGAGACTTGAGTATGGGGGTAGCAAGAGCCTCATTTCCATCAGATCCTCAACGCGAGTCATCGTAGGCTCCCCCGTAGGGCCCAAACATCAATAATTCTAGTAGGTTCGCCATCGATTCTGGTAGGTTCGCACACCTTCGTGTGCGGAAAGATTTATTTGATCAGATGCAAATCAAATACATGTTTTGATTGTGGCATTTAAGCATACTGGCGCGGACGGGAACTGAAAGTATTACCGCTTATTTACGTAGACGTATTGGTTTCTGCTGTCTGTTGTGAGGTGAAGAGACCATCTCGCTTGCACAGATGTTTAGGGTTTAGACAGCTTTGTTTAGTCCGGTATATTTTCCGAAATCTATCAACTTTATCCGGTAGGTAAGGTCAGTGGATAGGCTTAGTAAGTTGCACAGGGGGTTTAGGAAGGCTCTTCGGACTGCTGCGATTGCGTTGCAATCCATCAGTAAGCGTTTCACGCTGATTGTCACCTGGTGGCAACAGGGACATGGTGGCGCATCCGGTCCCATGTCTACATCCATTAGGTGGTTGTGAGTTATACACGTGAGTCCCGCGCATACGCGGTTGATGAACACTTTGATATTTTCTGTTGGAGAACTGTTTCTCATTCTCCAACCGAGGGCTTGACTGATAAGAGCATTTTTTCCCACTCTTTTGCCACATCTCATTACATCGGAGTTATATCGTAGTTGATGATAGGGAACCAGTCCCGGTAATGTATTGCGATAAAATGTTCTTGAAGAGAAGACGTCAGTTTAGCAAGCGAATCTACGAGCTCGTTCTGTTCCTCTTATTCCCAAGTGTCCAAGTATGCCGTAGAATTTGACAGTTTTTCCCGCCTCGGACATAATAAAAAGATCGTGCTGCATTTTACGTAGGGCAGGGTGTTTGTAGTGCACAGTTTAGAGCTGAGCGAGAGCGCTCAGACTGTCTGAGAACACGACGTATTCGGGGAGGCGGTGTGTTTCTAGCAATTGAGATGGCTAGTTCGAGTGCGTGAAACTCTGCAGAGAACACAGAGGCCACTTGTGGGAGGGTAGCCGAACGTGGTAGATTCCCGCACACAGCGGCGGCTCCCACTCCATCTGCGGTTTTGGAGCCTTGTGCGTACATATGTCGGTGTTCTGAATACTATTCGTCAAGTAGTCTCAGAAATTCCTGTCGGTACGTGATGGTTGAAGTAGCTGCTTCAAAAAATACTTGCAGATATAGGTCGACTAGCGCTGGCTTGATTATCTATGTTGGTGTGTTAATTTGAAGAATTCGGTAGGAGAATGTAGGCCTAATAGCCTTAAGGTTGAAGTTTAGCGAGGCCAGTAGGTTGTCCACGCGCAGGAAAAACAGACACAGACACCAGGCCGAAATCTTCCAGAATTGGGGGCGTTAGGGAAAACGGTGGACAAATATTCTTCTTCGCCGCGAAGAAGCGTTTATCGGAAATGTTGGTGATGTGGGTGAGTGCTGGGTATTGATCAGGCTTCTAGTAGTAAGAGAGCTAGCACTGAATAGGCGTGAGTGGAGAATGCTAGTGAATATGATTTTTAACGTGGCCCTGATGTGCTTTCACGCCCTTGGCATCTCGTTGAAAGACGGGATAGGGTGGTCGTGGGTGAGGGCATCATTAATCGGTCACACTGTCGGGCCCTGCTGCCGACACTGACCTTGGACCGCACTTATGACCCGGGGGTTGCGGGGTTTGCCGGCCGGGCCCTTTAGCGCAAAACGGCCGAGTTGTGTGAGTGTATGAGAGGAGTGTGAGGTGCGCCTTGCCACCGGCCACGCCTCTTTCTGTGGGAACCGAACTAGTATCTGTAATTTGATGGAACCTATTGGAGATGGATATCAACACTGACTCATTTTCCAAAAATCTTTCAACACAAACAAAGTTGTGAAACGGTCAGTTTGAAGCAGTTGCTGCCCACTCGGTTATCATATTTTATTCGCTCGTTCAAAATCGTGAATTCATATCGCCATCCTTGAGAACGTGCCAACGGATAACTGAGAAAATAATAACTTTCTCAACAGTGCTCACCTTCCATAGCATCATTTTCCTGCTATCGAAGCGCTCTCGATGGTCTTCCAGTGAGAGGTACCCAATGAGCTTCTCGAGTTTGTCCTTATTCCAGAAGAAGTTGTGGATCTCGCGCTCTTGGGGTGGCAGCTCCTCTGCGGGCCGGTCAAGGGGAGGCTGTTCTGGGAACGGGGCGTAGATGAACACGGACCTGAGAGAGAGGTAGGACAAGGCTGAGAACGGAGGTGATAAGGTTTGCAAAAGTCGGGGAAGGAGAGGAAAAACGTACATAGATAATGACTTGGAAGGGAGTAAGGAGGTATGCAAAGGTCGAGATAAGCGAGGAAGGTGCACGGACACATAGCTTCATATAATTGAGGCTTCAAATTCGAGGTCTGCATATTACCAAAAAGATACAAGCCACAAATGTGATAAAAACTATAATCTAAGATAATACTCGACATTTTTCAATACTATTCATTTATTAATTTCCATGGTCTAGCAATGGGTTTCAATTCTTAATTACTAGAACGCATGAGCTTGATTATCAAATACACTAAATGGATTAGCGAAACGAAATTCCATATTGTAATCGTCACGGCTCATCTCGCTGCATTGGGCCGCCGATTCGTACGCCATGAAGCAAAATATCATTTGAAACCTTTTCATCACGATCTTGCAGACAACGTACATTTTGAGGAACTTGCATCTAAATTGTAGCTCTTTCCTCTCGTTTGCAACACGAAAACATGCTTCTCAAATTGTAGTTCGATGTTTTACGAGACTCAAATGACTTGGAGTTATTTAAAACAATTCAGGAAAGGCATTATTTTAAATGTATAAATGTAGTACCCTGGAGAATGGTTAAGCGAGTGCTCGTCAATGGCAACCATATTCTAGAGGTTTCGAGCCTCAGCGCGGCTTTCACCGCGTACGGCTGCCGGTGATACCATCTGAGCGCCGTCTCTCCAACGGCGTGCTGTAGTTATGGGGACCATCGTGGTTAACATGAAAATGTTTCATAAGTATTATTTTGTCGGTTTTACACAGTAGCTATAATAAAACCATATAACAGACATTTGTGTCCCTGGCAGTTCCATGAAACCTGCTCTAAACGATTATTTTTTATAAAACGGTAAAACAAGTTAGCTAAACTGCCAAATTATTTCATTCTCCTAGTAAGTGTTATAAAACCCGCTGACACGTGATTCAACATGGAATTAATCTGGCAAACTTGGAAAATTCCAGTTCTGTTTAGTGTTTCTTCATTCAAACAAACGATTAAAAAATATACAATATCCGCATTGATTCTGAAGCCGAAGTGAAAATCAACAATCGAGGAGTTCCATCATGTAGGCAATGGAATTCCGAACACAATGTTATTCCTGCGTTGCTGTACAATCTATTTTGAAAAAAAAAACATTAAAGTTTGAATGCGATATAAACATTAGTTCAGGAAAGGCAAAAGTAAAACGCATACGCACGAATAGCTTTACCCAGAGGCAAGCCTCCAGGTAACGCTCAAATAGACCTCTGCGTACCGCCGTTCGTTGCGCAAGAACGGCTGTACGCGGAGGTCTAGAGTTTGGGGATTATATGCGCTGAACGCACGGTCACAACATACAGGAATAGTGTACCCAGAGGCAAGCCCCCCCCCCTCCCTCTCCTAGCTGCGCACGAACGGCTGTACGCAGAGGTCTAGGGTTAGGGATTATATGCGCTGAAGGTACGGTCACAACATGAAGGAATAACATTTATTGCCTAATTGAAGATTTGCATCAAGACGGCCCTCTCAACAGCACCAAACATCAAACGTCAAGTGCTCATTATTGATGTAGCAACATCACCGCTGGGCATACTGATCAATTACCAGGTTATCCCAGCACTCAGGACTCACTTGGGCCACATTGTGAAGCCGAGGTAGCTGGAGTGAACAAAGCGGCGACTGTTATAGCGCTCCTCTGTCATCTGCTTACTGCTGGGGTCGTATTGCAGCCACCTGCATGATGCACAACAAATTGGTACACGTCGGGAGGAAGAATACTCTGGCCTGCAAGGCACACGAAATCCCACGTCGTGTTCGTTTATCGAGTTTTTATTCCCTTCTGTGATGGGGTAGGAGAATCTAAGTATCAGTTTTAATTCGAAATCACAAGCATTCAACGTGTCTGTTTTCCCACTGTGATGGGGTAGGAGATCCAAGTATCATCAATTTGTTCAATCAGCATACGTTCGAAAGACTAGCACGTTTCATCAGTATGCGACTGACTATAGACTTCATATCAATTAACTCAGTCTCGAACATTTTGGCTGTCATGAATACTGTTCGAGTAAAGGTAACTGCATAATACTTCATATACTTCAAATCAATTAACTCAGTCTCGAACATTTTGGCTGTCATGAATACTGTTCGAGTAAAGGTAACTGCATAATACTTCATATACTTCAAATCAATTAACTCAGTCTCGAACATTTTGGCTGTCATGAATACTGTTCGAGTAAAGGTAACTGCATAATACTTCATATACTTCAAATCAATTAACTCAGTCTCGAACATTTTGGCTGTCATGAATACTGTTCGAGTAAAGGTAACTGCATAATACTTCATATACTTCAAATCAATTAACTCAGTCTCGAACATTTTGGCTGTCATGAATACTGTTCGAGTAAAGGTAACTGCATAATACTTCATATACTTCAAATCAATTAACTCAGTCTCGAACATTTTGGCTGTCATGAATACTGTTCGAGTAAAGGTAACTGCATAATACTTCATATACTTCAAATCAATTAACTCAGTCTCGAACATTTTGGCTGTCATGAATACTGTTCGAGTAAAGGTAACTGCATAATACTTCATATACTTCAAATCAATTAACTCAGTCTCGAACATTTTGGCTGTCATGAATACTGTTCGAGTAAAGGTAACTGCATAATAATCACAATGGAACCAATATCCAAGGGAACCATTAACTCAAGCGTACATACCAAGTGAATAGCGTACAGGTATATAGGCTTCACAAGTAAGCGAACACAACAATAAGAAGGATGGTGAAATTTATCGAGTGTATATTTCAATGACAAGCTGTGATTGTAAAACTGATTAAGCAGCAAAGAAACCGTAGAACTTATAGAGATGCAAAAATGTGGAAAAATAGAGTGACAAATTACGATAATACAAAATTCAATGAAAAGAGTAAAACTATTTGAAGATGGATGAAAAGATACTTGACTAATCATGTTAAGGAAACCTACCTGTTGTCAGGCCTGTCCACACCGGGTGTCATGAGGTCTTCTATTGGCCTTGCGAACAGTTTATTTTGGCCAGCAGCGCTGCCGCCGACGAGGATAATCTCTTTGCCAGGCTCAAGGCTCAGCGGGTCCACCAAGAGTTTCTTGTGAGGTCTCTTCTGGCTTCTCAGGATAGTGCTCAGGTAGTATATTCCTAGCTGCCCAACACACACCAGGGCTAGTTAGAAATAACAACGTTCCAAGTAAGACTTTCACTGAACCAATTAGCCGGGCTGGTGTCAAGAACTTCTCAAAATCTTTTCGTAACAAAATTGGAGCTTGTTTAATCTCAGTCTATTAGACCTTATCATTTTACCATTTTGTAGAAACTTAACTAATATACGTATAGACACTAACAAACCCGACTGTAGGGGCAGATTGTTTTAGGAGTTTGTATTAGATCTATGCAATTGTCACGATGGAACCGTGTCTGCGACTGTGCGATGACCGGACACAACAGAAAATTCCTTCGAAACAGCTACTCGAAACAAAGCAGATAAGAACCTGCATCGGATATATGGTGCAAGCAAAAATGGCTCATGCTTAGATGGAGCCCTAAATCATAGTTTTATATACATAATATCTGTTTAGAGTGGAAATCTATGCAATTGATGTTTATATAAGGGCACCGTGTTTTTTGGATAATCTCGACAGTTTCAAAGAAACTATGGTAACGGTCGAGTCTTAATCATGGTGTTACAGTAGTATCACACAGTCATAGCTCAACTTGCAGAATCATCCTTTGCTGACGTTGGTGCTAGGTTGAACCCACAACGCTAACACTCGCCTTTCTGACGTTTGTGTTTGGGTGCACAAGCGTGTTGGTGAGGCAGCGCACTGCCTCTGCGGGAAACGTCACGTCAGTCCTGATGAGCGCTCCCAGCATGCAGGCACCCATCTGCTCGAAGCGCCACTGCCTGCACGACCGGAACAAGGAGTGGAGGCACGTGAGGTTGGATTAGAATGACAGAGATTTTGATGCGATAACGCCAATGTCCTTCAGGCCCTGAACGTCAGAATCGGTGAAAAGACGCGACATGATAGGACAGATACGAGATACCCCGATTATGCATCATTCAACAGTATCACGCATATAAAAACAGTAACCAACAGTTCTATAGTTTAAGCAATAAACTAACACAAAATAACTAGAAAGTTTGTGGGGAAGTTATTAGATTAAGAGGCTCATCTTGCCCGGAGCTCTGGCATGAGCCATCTGCGTCCATTAGATAGTTGGGGGTTATCCAATAGCGTCCTGTGCGCAAGCAGTTGCGGAATATTTGGTCTTAGCAGAGCGGTTGGAGTACTTGCTCTAGGGTGTATTTGCGAGTCTAGGTTGAATGGCGGTGGGTTGATCATTAGAGAAGATGTGCTGAGTCGAAGAATTCGGCAAGAGAATGCGGGCCTGATAGCCTTGCAAGTGATGTCTAGTGAGGTCACTGCGTTGTCCACGCGTAGAGAATGATGAGCACCTAATTCTGTTAACGACAACGAAGTGTACATCAGAAATGTTACGTGGTTGTGAGAAGAACGAGGATCGTTACCACGCAGCAGCACGAGTGCACACATTTGGGTGCAGCTTGTTGTCGCTATTTTATTCCAGATTGAAAATTTCTTCCGACTACAAATACATGGAAATAGGTATGCTGAATAAATATTTTCATTTACAAGGTGAACATAACACCTAGAAATATTTTGAGAACTTTCAAGACGCGTCCTTACATGGTTGATAGCTGGGTTGTTGACTAGGCCCCAAGTTTTGAAATGGATTTGTCGCGGAAGCTTCTCTAGTCGGAGAGAAAGCATAAGTTCAATGATTCGATGGGAGTGCAGCGGACAGCGCTCGTTGGGATACGAACAGCATTGCTTGCGATGATCCAAAGGGGTTCAGGATTAGTTTCGGCTGCGAATTATAAACGACAGCTCCATGGTGAAGGCGTAAACAAAATCATGCCGGTATTCAGATCGGCACCAAATTTCAAGGTTGTTACCGAGAGGATAATTATCATCGATCTACGGCATCGAGTCAGCAGGGCTTCAGTGTGAGGTCGCCACGTGAGATTGGGGTCTCACTGGTCCCACTCGAGACCCAGAAACTTGATGTTGTACTTGTATAGTAGAGGCGTGTTGTGCAACGTTGGGGCTGGTTTTATGAGTAGGCCGGTGACGAGAGTAAAATGCAAGCACTTGGTTTTAGCTGGCCAGAATCGGGATCCGTTCAACAAAACCCAGTCCCCAACTTGATTCAAACATTTCTGGAGTTCATATTGAATTGTTAGGACGCAAGGGTGTCTGTAGAGTATTTGTAAACTGTACACGTATCGCGGAAAGCGCAGTCTCATGGCATGAGGGAGGATGTCTGCTAGCAGATCGATTTTAATACAGGATAAAAAAGTGACACTATCGACGCTCCCCTGACTGACGCCTATTTAATGGGGATAAGATGGCGATAGAGTGTCACTGACTGTGTTCTTTGAGGTACGACTCTAGAAATGGGTGGATAAAACATGGTGGACGAACTCGCAGTTATTTGCGGTGAAGATTCCATGATGCCGTACTTCCAGGTGGTGTCATATTCTTTTCAACATTCAAAAAAATTGAAAGCACATGTTCCCCTCGGACGTAAGCCGGTCAAACACTTGCTCCCAGTCGTATGAGGTGGTCTGTCGTGGAGTAGCTCTTACGGCCGCCGCACTGGATGTTGTTGAGGCCTGCATGCATTTTGAGCTTGTCGACAAAGCGCGAGTTCGCGGTTTTGGATTTTTTTTTTAGGATTTAGAATTTATTTAGTTATAATCACCATTTGCTGATGCTTGTCGATACCAATACCACCGAATAAGCCGATACCTCGTCGCATCGCTACGTACGACTGAGGTTGTCAATATCAGTAATTGACTTAAGGGACTCTCTACTTAGAAATACAGTTGGCAATTTTGTGAGGCCAATTTTCTGAGTAATTGAATCAGAGTTTCGGATGTGTGGAAATGATCAATGTTGTTCCTTTCTTGAAACGCGGTTTTAGAAGAGAACCTCCGAATTGGAGTCCAGCCAGATCTATTACGTCTCAGGTCTCCTCTTTTTGGAGGCAGCTGCTATTTAATTTGGCGGTTAGTCAAGATACTGAGTGTGAAGAAGCATAAAGACCAACTGTGGCTTATATATGACAAAATTGCTAACTTGGTGGACGATGGAATCCATTGAATGTATACAAGTGTGTATCCATGCGATTTAACAAGGGTCGTCACGATTTGCAGCAGTAGGGTGATGTAAAGGGTTATAAACTAAATGATGGTGCACTAAAGCTAGTTGATTCATGTCACATCATTGTGATGACTTGGGTGTGTTTTACAATTCAAACTTGCGGTTTTATCTCCACTTAAAACAAAATATGGTCAAGGCTCCCCCCCTCATTTCCATTATACTCCGGTATAGCCTTGTAGCCGGGGCCGTACTACCGTACCCACCGCGTGTCGTAGAAGGCGACTAAAGGGGCGCCCCGTAGCCGGGAGTAGAATCGCGCTACCGCAACCCCCAGCATGTCGGAGACGACAAAACGGGGCGGAGCGAAGGGGCTAGGAATCCCGTTCTCTGTAAAAACCTTTCCTCGAAGACGGCAAGACGAGCGGGGGGAGGAAAGGCACACGCCTCTCCAAACCCTATTGTTAGGGTCGCTGAATGTGCGTGGCTGTAGTACGAGTGATGTAAAGAGGAGGGAGATTGGCGAGATGTTTGTGAGGAAGAAATTAGATGTGTTGGCGCTGAGTGAGACGAAGTTGAAAGGTAAGGGCGAATGTGAGTTTGGTGTTGTAAGTGGAAGAAAGTCTGGTGTGGAGGAAGGTAGGGCACAAGAAGGTGTGGTCTTGATATTGAGTGATCGGTTGGCTAGTAGCGCTACCGAATGGGAGGAGGTGTCCCCAAGATTGATGTGGGTGAAAGTTAAGTTAGGCGTAGAAAGATGGACATTTGTGAGTGCTTACGGACCTGGCAGCGAGAGGAGTGAAGAGGAGAGGGAGCAATTCTGGACTGACTTGAGTGAGTGTATTGAGAGTTTTGGAGGTCATTTCAATGTAGTTGTACTGGGTGACCTTAATGCGCGAGTTGGAGATGAAATGGTGGAGAATGTCATAGGAAGGTATGGCGTTCCCGGTAG